>VTGD01000146.1:0-108852 GCA_013406985.1 Calonectria crousiana | reverse complement strand
ACTCTGGCGCCAAGATGCCCACGATACTGCTGTGCCGCTCCTAGGGTTGCAGAGAGACCCGGCCTTCGTGTTAGGCGAAGGGTCAAAGCAAGCTCTGTGTAACAGGTTCTAGCTAAACGGGCTATGATGGACGTTTTTTTTTTTGCTAATGAGTGTTTTCATGACAAATTTCCGTGTGCGCAATGTAAACCCGACGCGCTTTGACAACTGCGCATGTCTGTCTGTCCTGGTGCGGTGTAGGGTAGTTGTCAATCGCAGCTTGCCCCGCAATCCTTTGCCAAAAGAAATGCGATAGAATAAGGAATAAGACGGTTGTTTGATTGTCTATATTGGTTACAAAATCCATAGGTTGATCCGGCGGTGCTCTAATGCTGCAGGTGAGATGGGATGATACATGAAACTGTCCGATATGAATCTCCTCACTGCATGAGGTCTCGATGATTATCGTCCGCTTGGGCCCCAGAGGGGGCATAACAGACTTGCTATTGCACCCATCCTGCTAAGCCAGCGCCACGTCAGCAGAGGACGAGCGTGCCGTGGCCATTGAATGCGAAAAAAAGTGCAACTGAGACCAAAGAAAGAAGAAGAAAAAACTCTCTGCCCACATTGCTCTGCGCAGAGTCGCCCGTTTGATGCCGCGCCTTGGCGCTTGCGGTTTGTGGGATGCCGTCGGTCTGGCGCGGCCCAGCTACGTTGCAGGAGTCACCAGGCCGCTTGGGATTCAATGCATTGAGTTGGCAAGTCCCGGAGCCCACAAAGCCGTAGATTAGGTTCTGGGAGTTTTTTTTTTTTTTTTTTTTTTTTTGGCAAATTATAGCACCGGTGGCAATTTATTGCGTAGGCGTGCAGGTGTAGAGACGGCCAACCCAGAGGTCGCATTGTTGGATTGCGTAAGTATAGGTTAGCAGGGCGACAAAGACGTTCAGGTTTACCATACGGTGTGACATGGCACACAAAGTTCCTCCAGCATGGACCAGATTACGCAAGTCACGAGCGAAATCTGGACACAGCATGCGTCAAGGACACAGCGATCAAACAATGTGCCCGAGCATAATCAATTCATGCAGCACACGGTGGCATGTGTGAAAAGAGAAAGGCAAATAGAAATGTCAAACGTCTTGGGAGCATTGCTGGCTACGAAAGAAACAGGACAAGAAGATCACGGCAGACATCAAAAACGCAGCCTTTTGAACACCTATATACATGTCGTCGCTACAATCATCCACAAACGCTCGAGTTTCCAACGTGACAACTCATCTTATCCTGACACAGGGAGCACAGCTCCGTTGTCCTAACCTAAGACCTTGCCTCCTCAAGCTCAAGCTCGAGCTGGCGGATACGCTCGCTCTGGTCCTGCGAGCCAGAGCCAACCTTGCGCTTGAGCGATTCGACTTCTGTCGTCAGCTGGCTGATCTGCTGGTTTTGAGTAGAGATAAGCTGGATCTGGTTCTGGAGCAACTGCTTGATCTCATCTAGAGAGCCGTCGCTGGCGGAGGAGGAGGAGGCGGCGGCGGCAGCGGGAGTCGGGATCTGGGCGGGGGGAGGAGTAGCAGCAGGGGGGATAGTCTGCGCCTTGACGGGAGCAGCGGCGGGCTTGGGGGGCTCGGAGCGGATTGGCACGGCAGTGCGCTGAGCAGGGCGGGAGACCTCCTCGAAGCTTGAGGTCTCATCATCATCATCCTCGTCGTCCTCCTCGTTGTCCTGGTACTTGGAGGCCATGGCAGAAATAGATCCCTTCTGCTCGCTCACAGTGGGGGGAGCTCGAGCAACAGGAGCGGGAGCGGGCTTGGGTTCCTCCTTCTTGGGGGCCGGCTTCTCGGCAACGGGAGCAGCAGCGGGAGCAGCAGGCTTGTAGTCGGATGGAACCTCCTTGGGAGCAGTGCCGTCGTAGACGCTCTCCAGGTCAATCTTGGGGGGCAGACCAGTCTTGCCCCCGATCCATTCCTGGGCAGAGACAGCTGGCTTCGTTCCAACGGCGGGAGGGAAGATGTCAGCCTGGAAAGTTTCGGCACGTCGGGGCACAGTGAAGGAAATGGGCTCAATGTAAGCATCATTGACCGTTTTGTAGGCCCTCATAACCTCGTTCTCGTGAACCTGTTCATGTGAGCAACGCCCAAGCGCGTTTATCCAAGGCAGAGCTTACGTTGATACCGCGTCGAGGAACAAAGCCGATACCTCGCTGAGGGTCGGCAGACTTGTACTCGCTGAGGAACTCGAACTTGTCGTTCTCGTACTCATAGTATCGAATGTTACCATCACTAAAACATGTTAGAATAGGTCTCGTGCCATGCCGTCAGCAAACCTACCCCTTTCCAGCCAGGTAAAGGCAGTTGGAGCCGTCATCTTACTCGCATGTTAGTGATGGGAACGATAAGCTTCTCGAGAAATAGACGTACCCCAGAAAGGCATGCAAACACCAGAAATAGAATCGAGCATAGTGAAGCCACCGATGGGCTCAGGGTTGCCGGGTTCCCACAGGGCAATCTGTCGCTCACTCATCTTTGAGAAGCCGGTCGTGGCAAAGCGGTTGTGCTCACCAAGCCAGACGGCTCGGCTGTTTTTGGCCCCTCCGTGGCCGGGGGCTTCGTGAATGGCCTTCTCCTGACGGACATCCCACACTCGGATCTTCTTGTCACGCGAGGTGGTGACGAGCATGTCGCCGCTGGCGTTCCATGACAGGCTCTGGAGAATGTCGGCGTGCTTCAGGACGAAGTGGTTCTGACCGGTGCTGATGTCCCAGATCTTGACGGTGAAGTCGCCCGACGCGGAGGCGAGGATGTTCTCGGCAGCGGGGTTGAAAAGGACCTGTCCAACTTTTCTGATTGGGGTGTTAGCATTCCAGCCCGAATCGGCGGTTGGGTTTGAGGCCAGACAACCCACCTCGTGTGGCCAGACAGCTTGCGGATGGGCGCAACATCGACGATTTCTTCGGCATCAGTGTGCAGGGTGAAGTTCTCAGGGACCTCCCAGATGAAGACCTTTCCGTCCTCGGAAGCAGAGGCGACGATGCGATCGTTGAAGGGGTTCCTTGACACCTGTCAGCTCGTGGACAAAGAGCGCGGGGGTTCAGGGGCGACTGTACCAATCGGTATCGAGGACTGCGGCAGTATGACCACGGAACAGTGGGATCTGATCGGGCAGCTTTCCTCGCTCGCTCAAGGGAATGACGGCGAACGCGCCACCACCGGAGGAATCCCAATTGACGGAGAGGTATTCGGGGTTGGCCTAGCGATGATGGAACTATGTCAGTGCTACGGACAGCTTCCCCCCCTGAGGCACCTGAACGCACCTTGACCAAGTTTGTATCCCAGGCATTGCGGCTGATGTGCAAATTGTCGTAGCAAAACTCCTTCCTGGTAGACTTGCCAAAGACGTGGCCTGCAGAGCGGCGTCAGCATGTCATGGATGGCGGATGCGGCGCGGGCGGGAGGCTTTGCGCCAGCACGTACGGAACTTGGACGCCCGCACAAAACGGCCGGCCATGATTGCGGTGGATGTCGCGAGGAGGCCGGGAGAGGGTGAGGAGATGGTGGGCAGAGAGGGCGTCGGTGGTGCGCGGGCGCGAGAACAGGACTGTGGGCAGAGGTTGGTGTTTGTGCAAAGTTGCAGGAAGCACACGTCGTTGGATGCTAATAATGTCAATGCTAATGCCAGATGAGGTAGTGCCTGGGTAGCTCCAGGTGCCAGGTGCTGAAGAGGTAGGTAGGTCCCTTGGCACCTAGTAAATCCCACTGAAACTCACGCTGCGCCTCGAAAGCTCCCCACTCTACAGAAGGCTAAGAGAGCTGAAGGGATTGATGCCGCCCGCTACCCGTCCTGGACTCAGCAGGGATTCTGCTACGTATGCTTCAATGTCACCCTGGTGCAGTCACGTGAGAAACACCATCAACAACAGACATCAGGCGACGAGAGGTGTAATAAAGGAGTCGAGTTGAAGCAATGCTAAATAGGAATTAGGAAGAAATCGAAATAAGAAATAAGAATAGAATGAGAACATCTTTTAAGAATTCATTATAGTCCCAAAGGTTACAACCAATACAAAATCCCCATATTCGCAGCCACCAGTGCCACCAGAAAACAAACACGCAATGAAAATGACAGTCCTGTCTCTGCCGACGCCTTGAAAGTGCAAAAACGGCGCCAGATTTCCCCTTTCTCAAAAAAAAAAAACGGCTCAAAGGCTCGCCTGACTCCATCCCAAGTTCATCAAATTAACAACACCTATGCAGCAAATGCCAATGCCAATGTCCATGCCAATGCTAGAACCTCTCAAGCGCAGAGAGGTATCATGAGCCAACTCGCTGACCCTGAACGCCTGGTTCGGGTCTGTCATCTGATTCGTCATCCCGGCGTTGCCTCGTACTTGTACTTGTCATATGTCTCTTTAGAGGAACATGCTCTTTGGTCGAGAGTTCACCCGGCGCCCAGATGCTCGACGACGAAGCTGATCTTCTCGTCGGAGTACCAACTGGCACCATTTAGACCTTGCTCGAGAATCATCGTCAACGCTGTCGCGGCCGACCACATCGGACAGGATCCTCATCCAGCCCTCCTTGTCTTCGGCCGTGTCAGCATAGAAGTCAATGACCTCGCCGTTGTTGAATCGGATTCGGAATCCTTCCTCAACGAACATGTAGCCTTCTTCCTCTTCGGCAAAGGCTGAGCGGCGGCGGCGACCACCCCTCCCGAGAGTCTCCTTCTCAGTGAGGGTACGGCGATCATCAATCAGACGCTTTGCGTTGGCTAAGTTGATGGTCGCGCGAGGCTGTCGCGTGGCCTCGTGGTAGGCAGTCAGCTTGGTGCCAACTAGCTTGAAGTATCGACGGCGCCAGTACTGTCAAGTTGTTAGCTATGGCTTACACCATTTTCGAGAGAGGTACTCACTGGGCAATCGCCGCCTTGCTGGCTCAGGTGGCCCTCGTAGCATCGAGACATGCGTTCCTCAGCTGCCTTGAGCTCTCGGATGCACGAGTTCATACTTTTGGGCATATCATCATCCGAAGCATTCTTAGGGCGGGGGACGAAGAGAAGCTGGAGCTCTAGCTTTCCGATCTTGTAAGGGGCCTTGCGGACAACGGCCGTGTTACCACGCTTGCTCTTTACGCTGGATGCAAAGCCAGCTTCCTCAGTTGCCCACTCGTTGAAGCAGGCAACCTCAGCCATGTACGGCCGACCAAAACATCGGCTCTCGTGCTCTCGGAGACAAACGTAAGCACGACCAAAGCTGCCGTCCTCGGCGGCGAGAGGAGACAGGAGCTCATAGGGAGTTGGTGGAGTGTTGCGCTTGCGAGCCATGGCCTCCTTCTCCTGCTGTGCGACTCGTGCAACTCGCTCCTCTTCCTCGCGCTGGCGCAATTCGAGTTCCTTGCGCTTCTTGGGCGATGCAAATACCCTGCTCAGAGTGGATGTCTTGTGCTTGTGGACTCGAGCTGCTTGAGGGGGCAGCTTGGGGTTGGTGGGCGCGGGAGGCTTCTCCAGCTTCACATTAAGTGTCAGCTGGAACTCAAGGTCGTTGGGAACAACGAGCTCGAATTCCTGGCCAATGGGTGCATTGCGGGCCAACTCAAGCCAGGCAGTTGTTACGCAATGCACGCCGTTATCCAGCGTTAAGCTGAACCAAGTACGCTCATCTACATCGGTCAGTGAGATTTCGGGGTATGGATAACAGGTTGACGTACTCTTGGGAATAGGGAGGTCAAGGTCCTTGACACCCATGACCTTGACGAAGAGGCGACCTCGCTCGCCGCTTTCAGGAGTAGCCATCTCAAGTCCAACTTCTTCTTCAATGATTTGAGTGTTGAGAGATGTCGTCGCGTTGCTCTCCTGGCCTGGCATAGGAGGAACAGGACCAGTGCTACCACTTACTCGCTTTCGCACACTCTTTGTGCGCGACTTGCCGTTCCAAGGCTCTACTACACATGACATGGGACGGTCTTCCTTAATTGGTGAGTTGCCGGCCGACCGGGCGCCTCGCGGCTCGTCCGTATCCTTGTCGCTCGCAGTAATCAGCTTCGTGTTCTGTCGCATAAGGTAACCGCGCTGTTGACGAGATGTTACGTTAGCATTCAATTCTCTGATATATTGTTGAGTAGGCCCAGTAGACGCTTGTCCGCTGGAGCTGCTGTTCATGACTTGGGGTTGTTGAATGAAATGATTAAAATCCACCTTTTGTGCCTCAATGACGCGTTCAAAGTCCTGGTCGAGGCTGAAGTCGAGGTTGTCAAGGTCAAGGGTGAGGCTTCGGTTCTTGAAGCTCGGGTGTCGTTCAATGAACTCGTCGCCGGTGGTAAGCAGACCGCTGGCCATATCTCGAGAGAGACGCTTGCTATGGCGGTCTGGGATTGCGGGGACGTCTGGCACCTCGACGCTGACCTGGCGGCGAATCTCTCGCATGGCAGCAATGTCAGAAGGTGTGTTGGAGAGTCGAGTCTTGAGCTTGGATCCAGAGGCAGACTTGATGGTAGCGTATCGCTCGGGAATAGCGGGCGATATCTTCGGCGTGTGTGGCTCAGCTTCAGGATCGGCTTCAGGCTCGGTTTCAAGCTCGTCATCGGCCATAGGATGGTGGATCACCGACTCTGGAGTTCCAGGTTCGTCGTCGTACTCATCCTCTGGGTCACCCCACCCAGTGCCGTCGTACTCGGGCTTGGAGAGTGGCTTATCAGGAGTGTAGGGACGTTGCAGGTAAGCCTGGGCATCAGACATCCTTGGGGCTGCAGGCTCAACCTCGGGTTCAACCTCAGGCTCAACGTGAGCCTCGACTTCAGGTTCAGGCTGCTTGGCCTCTTCCTCCTTGGATTCAGGGAGCATGTATGACTCAAAGTCACGTGAAAAGGAGTCCTCCTTTGTCTCAGCACTGAAGTCGAGAAGGGAGCTCTCGAGGTTTTGCTTCGGCGTAGGTGTGGTAGCACGAGGGGTGGTAGGTTCTTCCTTCGCCTCCTTCACTTCCTCCACCCGCAGCTCTTCGTGAGCCGGCTCCTGCTCCGAATAGTGACTTTCACTATCGGTGTCTCCTGGTCGGCGCATCTCATCCTCGTCGTCTTCCTCATCATCGAACTCAGAGTCTTCGTAGAACTCGATTTCATCCTCAGGCAAGCGAGTGATAATAACGCTACCTCCTTCCTCATCGGAGAAGTCATCCATGGGGTCCTCAGTTGTGGGAATGGGAACATCAGGATCGAGGGGCAGGACCCGCTCTGGACCTCTGATTGGGCTGGACCCAGCAGGAGAGGAGAAGTTGTAATCATTGTCCTCTTCGACATCGCCGCCATTGACCTTACGCATGATGGCGTCTCGCGATAGAGGGGCTGGAAGCTGGTAATCGCCGAGACCGGAAAGATTGGAAACATCACCCACGGCGTCTTCATCTAGAACTTCTTGCATGCTGACGGTTGATTCAGGCTCGGAGATTGGGCTGCTGAGTCTATCGCGGGCGTTAGCTCGGCGAAGTCGTCTCTCGCGCTGCTGCTCAGAAGCACTCTTTCCGCCATTGTCATCAGAAAGCATCATGAGCCTCAACCTCTCCTCCAGTGACATTCGACCGCTGCTAAGGTTCTGAATGTCGAGCTTGCTAGCACTCGAGGGAGGTGGAGGTGATGGGAGTCCCCTGTGAGCACCCAGCAGTCTCTCTGCTGTAGCCGAGAGGCTAGGTGAAGCGGGCGAAGAGCCGCGAGAGTCACGCATGCCCATGCCAGGAAGAGGGGGCAGCGGGCGATGCTCTCCGTTGGAGTTGGATGAATCGTTGCGAGCAGTTCTGGGACGGCCGGCGGAGGCCATTGAAGGAGCATTATCGGGCATGGGGCTGCTTTCATATTCACCGGGTCCTGCGCGGTGCACCAGAGGGCTGTCGCCTCTCCAGTCGTCTGGTCCAACAACAGGGGTCTTATCGGTGTCTTCGAGAGACGCATCGAAGCTGTCACCCTCGATATCCACGTGGCCAGGATCATACAACATGTCATCATCATCATCGTCCATCGATTCGTAACTTCCCTCACGAGAGTTAGTACCGATGGATGAGAGATCAGGGGTGGCCATTTCGTATTCGTTGACCTGGGGAGGCGCGGCATCAAAGGTCACGCTTTTCGCATGGCGATGCAGAGACCTTCCAGGTGGCAGTTCGCGCTCGGTGAGTGACGAGTCGCCAGACCAGGTACCAGTTTCCATGTCGAAACTGCTTTTAAATCTCCAGCTCGAGAGAGAGGATTTGGTAGGAGAGACTTGATCCCTGCTGGGTGTAATGGGACGGGTTGGGGAGCTTCCAGATTGAGAGTGCGACGACTTGGTCGGGCTCACTGTGGGAAGGCTTGTCTTGCTCTCTGCGCGCTGGTGGCCCAACGTAGGACGGTCGTTTGAGGAGCGAAAGGGGCTCGTGGAGTTCCCAAAGGGACTGCTCTGAACCTTCGCCAGGGGCCGCTCGAACTGGGGCACTCGAGTTGGATCATATTCCTGCTTCTGCTCGAGGGCCAAGATATTGCTGTTTTTCACGCGAGAGGCCTTCTGGAGCTTCTCGATCGAAGAGCGGCGATTCGGAGATGGCGATCCGCCTCTGTAGAAGTTCTCTGAATTGCGGTTTTGCCAAAACATTCGAGGTGAAGACACGGCGTCGATCGGCGAAGACTGAAAAGGTGATGAGTCAATACTATGACCACCCTTCTACATCATGGCAGTCAGTACGGCATGTACCCGCGAGAGGATGCGAGGAGGAAGTGCGTACCTTGTGTTTAGGGTTGGGAGAGCCGGTGCTCTGATGCCAGCTGGGGGAGTTGCGCCTCATCTCTGCGGGCGACAGCTCAGAGAGGGGGCGAGGGATCCCGCTCGCCATCTTTGCGGGAGTAGCGTTTGAAGTACTTTTGTTAATGCGCAAGGGATGCACCTGTGTTTTCCTAGTCAGAGACAGGCATCCCCAGAACGAGGTTTGGGTGACGCGAGACACAACATACCTGCTCAGTGGCCATGCTACGGCTGTGAGGGGGAATCTCTGATCAAGTACTTATTGTATGCTGGGGTGATGTCGAATGCATTGGCATGCGGAATCAAGAATGCTCAAGAAAACGGAGGGCGGAATGTCGCAGGTCGGCGTGACTGTTTACTGGTGTGAAAGTGACAACGCAAAGGAGGCGACGGTGAGAGAGAGAGAGAGTGTGTGTGTGAATGAATGCAAAGTATCAAATGCGACGCAAGTCTGTTCGGGAGAAGAAGGAAACACGCCCTCTGGGCAGGTCAACAGACGACGGCACTCTCAGCGACTCGACGATGTGATGATGCCGAACGATGAATGAGCAAGCCGAAGAACGAGAGCTCTGGCGGTGTTCAAGTGTTAAAGGGACGCACAGCCAAGCGCAACAGGGGACGCCGCTGATTGGCCGTGGGGAAAACAAAACAAGGACGGAACTGCGAGCGGGTTGCCTGGCAACGAGCGGGAAAGCGAGAGCAGGACCAAACCACTGACGGCCCACGGGCGTTCAACCTCGGGGGCCTGCAGGCGCTAATCATTCTGTGACAATGCGCCGGGGGGCCCTGCGTGGCCCTCTACCCCGCTCCGCTAACGCTGTGCCCTCGAGGTGCTGCAATGGGGGACGCTACAGCGAGTCTTGTAGCACCCGACGGCGCCCTACAGCTGGAGTCGCCATGGCAGCGGCGTAGCCAGCTGTCGCTGAGGACGGGCATTGGCTGAGGCCGCTGGCACATGCTGGCATAATCCTGGCATTGCATCAACCTGCTAGCACTTGTTTACGAGACTGTTATCGTCACATCAAGGTCATATCCATGACTTTTCAGGTGTTATTATTCTTTTTTTCCCTTCCCGCCCAAGGTGACCCGTGGCAATTGCGGCCGCTGCAGGGTGGTACGTTTTTTTCAACATCTCAGCCGCCTCGTTGCTCTAGGGCGTCTAGGTTTAGGTCTGCAAATGCAGCTATATCCATGTGCATGTTTGTCTCCGTATAGCCTGATGTTTGTTGACCCGCGCTCCGAACCCATCCAGCACCTTCGCCCATCCCCACCTCCCAGTCTAAGCCTGGCTCGCCCGTATGCCTTCGTCATGTCTTGCATCGAGATCTTCCCGGGCGCGCCAGAGGGAAGCCATTCGGGCACTAGGAAACCTCGATGTCGGTACTTTGAGGCGGCCCAGCAGAGACCACCGCCCACCAACCAATGCTTGTCGCTTCCGCTCCCCGATTAGGTTGTCTCTTCTGCGCCGTATGCCCGTCAGTCGTGATACGCGCTAGACTGCAGGACGACAGAGACTTGCATGTCAACAACCACCATCATCTAGCTCTCTCCGCTATCAATGCTCCATTATTAAGTACCAACCGTTGGTTTGCACCTTTGTTGGGATCATGCATGATACAGGAACTCTGGGGGGGGAGCTTTGTCCGGAGTGGTATTGTATGTAAACCAGGAATAGGCCAGCTTCCAAGCAACAACCGTGACGGCATCTGCAAACGTGTTTGCGCCTTCATGCGATGCAATTCGTTGCAGCTTGCTTCTGGCTGCATCTGACTTTTGTTTTCAAAGCCGCACATCCATGACCATGAATTGAAGAGTGGGGGGGTGCTATGAGCAACCGACGTCTGGATCCATTCCGTAATGTCCTTAGCTGGCTTGCTTTTGGTTCCATTCCACACAGTCATCGAACTTGACGCCCGAGCCTCCAAAGCAATCTAGTGCGCTACCTATTGTAAGGTCCACCTTCCCGTCGCTCAACTTCTTCACCGTCTCGAGATCGTCAAGGTTTCTTCCGCCGCCAGCATAGGTGACGGGAATGGTGCACCACTGAGCGAGCCTCTCGACCAATTTCTCGTCAATACCCTTCTGCAAGCCCTCATTGTCTGCTGCATGAATCAGAAACTCAGAGCAGTAAGGCTCCAACGCCTTGATCGATTCTGACCCCTGTTAGCGTGCGCATACCCATGTAGCCTGAGGTTCGAACCTTGGTTGACTTCCATGTCGGTAATAGTTTGCCATTTGTTCATGGCGACGTACCAGGCCTCGTCCCCTTGTCGCCGGCAGCTGAGGTCAATCACCAGCTTGTTCTTGTCGCCTCCGAGCGCCGCAAGCACCGAGTCCAGTCTTTCTTGGCTAAACCGACCCTCGGGGAAGAGATAAGACGTGATGATGACCTGCCAGATGTGCTGTGGTGAGCAACCCGCTTCACTCAAATGAGGCTATTTCGGTTGCCTACCTTTTCAGCGCCAGCATCCATCCAATTTTTGGCGTTCTTGTCGTTTATGCCTCCTCCGATTTGAAGACCGCCAGGCCAAGCCGCCAGGGCCTCCTTCGCCGGGCCTTCATTTCCAGGGCCGAGCATAATGACATGTGCGCCGGCGAGGGCATTGTCCTTGTACAGCTTCGCAAAGTGAGCGGGCGGGTGCTGCGAGACAAAGTTGGTCTGCAGAGCAGACGAGGTGCTATCCAGCGTGCCACCAACAATCTGCTTCACTTGCCCCGCGTGGAGGTCGATGCATGGCCGGAAACGAGTCATTTTGATGCTGTCCTCTGATGGTAGCCGGGTGTGTAATGTGTGCAACACTAGCTGAGGGCCGATGACTGACTTTGTGGACATCATCGCAAGGTGGGGTAGGTCCGCAGAGGAAAAACGCCGTATGCAAGCCCGAGTAGGCCGCGGCGCGAATCTGGGTCCTCTGGATCCAGAGGATCCTCTCGATCTTCCCGTCGGGTCCCTCAGGACGAGAACATATTGCAGATCCGGGGCGAGCGAGAAACACCAAACAAACAAGGCGTCCTAAGCGAAAATGTGAACCAAGAAATATCCTTGGTGACGGACCCTGAGTCGATCCGGAGCATTGACTGGGCAAACCGTCACCCCGCCTCGCAGAGGCCAAGCGAAAGTAATGGACATCCCGGATTGTTCAAGAGTCAAAATCCCATATTGAACCAATTTTATGACTGCACAAAAAAGTGCCAACTATCCATGTCGTGTTCAAATCGGCCGTCGTGTTAGCCGCCACGATAAGCGAAATGATAATGTCTGAGAGGCTAGTAGACGGGTGGATAAAAACTAAACATTTCTTTTTAGTATTACCCTAAAGGGAGCATCAGATCAAGCGGGAAATCATATTTAAACAGGGACCGTCACAATTGGGTGTGTGGTATTGATGATGGAATGTCGATTAAAAAATCTCGATGTCGCATACATAGTAGCTTTAGGGTGTTGGCTGACCGGTCTCGGGGGCCCTGAACGAACTAACCAGACCCTACATCTCACGCAATACTCCAATGGAATTATTTTTGTGTTACAGACACAAGTCAATGGTAAGCTAGTTCACGTGGCTGAATATGAAACCTAACGGCTTGGTCCTGGGTAATCAATGAGACAAGGGGTTTGTATTATCGGCAAGAACAAGCCAAAAAAAGATGGGGGCTATAGATTCTATGGTACTATAAGTCGAGGAGAAAGAAAATCGACTGTTGGGCTTAACCCGTTCATTATGAAGAATGGAAAAAAAAAGACGGCCAACATGATTATAGAAAACACCATCATAAATAGGAACTCCAAAAGAGAAGGTCCCACCGGGGTTCGAACCCGGGACCTAAACCGTACTGAGCGTTTTATCGCCTGTGAAGGTTGCGTCATACCACTAGACCATAGGACCTCTTATGGGATTTGATGACTCGACTGCTGAATTTGGATACTATCAACGCTGGGCTCTCCACGTCCGATATTGGGAGAATGAATTTTATACTGTTTACTTCAACATCCTCATCCTCAACTTTCAATCTAACACACACCCTCTAACCGCTAGAAAGTGCGCGGCGGTCGCGGGAAACATGTTCAAATCTCCCTCAGCTCTCTATCAAGAAAGCTAAACCATGTTCATATCTTGATAATAGCTGTCGAATCCAGTGCTGACAACTCACAGCTTACCCAGGATGCCTGGTATCTTAAATGTATTTTTCCTGCATCGACTGGAATTAGTCGCCACGCTGATTGTATCCATGCTACCACCTAATAATTTCTGCTCAGTCTGTACGCCATCAGACCACTTTTTCACACGTACAGTGTAATGATTTGCCTTGGTCAGCCACAAGTAAGCCATTCAAGTGGATCACAGCGGATGCCTGATCCAATGCTTTTTGTACCAAGCCTTCGGACGATGGATCAAGGGCACTGGTGGCTTCATCGAGTAACAAGATCCTAGGGTCGGATACGATAGCACGGGCAATGGCAATGCGTTGTTTTTGCCCGCCGGACAGAAGACCAGCGCGTTCACCGACTTGAGTCTGAGCGGCGATATAAATTAAAATGGCTGCCCAACATTTCAAATTCTTCCACGAAGCTCGCCTCAATCGCCGGACCCATCTCCAGGACACCGCTGATCTCGCTGGGTGGTTACATCAGCCATTAGTATGAAACTCCCAATGTTGCCTTGCTCAAGGCAGACATGTCACATTGACAAACTTCAACAGTGCGACAATTGGCTCATTCTCGTCTCGTATTATCGAACAGGAAAAAAAAGCAAGGGTCCTGAAAAGCGGCTGACGCCCCCCTGATTCTGTTTGCTTTTCCTAGAGGTGGGATCATCTTTGTCAGCTGCAAATGATGCGTTACATTTCCACGGCCTCTCAGCCTGTTGCTACCCACAGCCACACTCGACGGATTTAGCTGCAGAATGGCTTTTGTTCATAGGTAGGAGGGCACCCCAACTTCATGTGCACTTTAAGCGACCTGTGAAAACCGCCGAACATGCCCGACCAGGCTGGTGCTTTGATGCTTGTGACACGTATTCATGGGAACGGCCTGGGTAGAGGTGTGCGTATCTCCTACCCTCCATCCAGCCTCAGCTCAAGCGCTCTGCAAGCCACAAGGGGCAAGGTGTGCAGAGCTGGTTTCGCGTGGATGCTACATTGGTCTTGATCGATTGTGAAGCGTGCGGCTCACCACAAGGCATCCTATCAGCATCTGGGGGTAGCATTAAAAATGCCAACACCTCAACGCCGCTATTGATGCAGTGAGTTTGGGGGCCAGGATGTGGAGAGTCAAACTTGCTGGGGGGTCGAGCCTCATTTACACCCGTTTCTGGATTTTGCTCTCTGATTACATGGCGGTGATATGCAGTCAGGACTATAAAGCAGCTGGCTTGGGCTGCGGATGCCTGCACATTCGATATCAGCGACTCTTCAGTCCCATATTGGAGAGTACATTTATCCATTCAATATGCCCCAGTAAGTCAAAATTTTTGCCCACTTACCAAATGTACTCTGCTTGGTAAGATTTAATTTGACAGCTGCTGAAACCTTGCCGTGGCATAGACAGAAGCAGGGAAAGAAAACCACGGCGCCCCCGAAAACACGAGGGGGATATCCGGCCGCTGGACGAGGTGGTCGCCTGGCTCCTGTGCGCGGGGGACATCCGACTCCGGTTAGGGGAGGCCATCCGGTAGCAGCACGGGGGGGCTACCCAGCTCCCGGTCGAGGAGGATATCCTGTCCAGGCACGAGGAGGCCATGCAGGCCAACCACGTGGAGGGGGATATACAAGTCATGCCCCTCCTAATATACATGTCCATGTTCAAACACAATCCCATGGGCATGCCCATTCTCATTCGAACTCGCACTCCCAAACGCACGTACAAGTACCCAGACCTGCCGTCATCAAAACACAACCTGCGCCGAACCAAGCGATGCAAATGGCCGCGATAAAAAAGGCAGAAAATGCAGCATATGCAAGAGGGCAGCGGTCAGGCCAGAGCCAAGGGTATAACTCTGGACACAAGGATGGGCACAACTTTGGTGTCCAGCAAGGGTTTAGCAGAGGCCAGACCCAAGGATACGATTCGGGTCACAAGGCTGGGCATAATGAAGGAGAGAGGGACGGCTATGTTCATGGCCGCAATGATGGATATCATTCAGGCCATGTAGCGGGCGAACAGGAAGGCTGGGTTGAAGGGAATCATGATGGATACCATGGAGGTGTCCAGGATGGATATCTGTATGGCAACCACCAAGGATACGTTGGCGGACAGATTGATGGCTACAGCCAAGGACAAGATGATGGGTATAGCCGAGGACAGAATGAGGGATACAGCCGTGGACAAAATGATGGCTATGATCGAGGACAAAACGATGGGTATGGCCAGGGACATTGGGATGGATACGACGACGGGCAATGGGATGCTCGTGATAGGCAGACGGATGGAGCCTACCAAAACTCTCGACAGGACGACCAGCAATGGGACCACACCCGAGAACAACCTCGGAAAAGCAGTGAAGACAAAGGCATGTCTACTGGCGCAGCTGTTGCGGCTGGGGTCGGAGTTGGTGCTCTTGCTGGTGTCGGAGCTGCTGTGGCGGTTAATGAATGGGGCGAGAACAACAATGGCGATGGAAGAGGTGATGACGGTTGCTGCAACTGTTGTGGAGGCGACGAGGGCGACTGTGGCTGTTGTGAATGCGATGATTGCTGTGAATGCAATGATTGTTGCGATGGCTGCGGCTGTGGAGGGAATGATGACGAAGATGGATGCTGTTGCTGCTGAATTTGTTCGTTTCTAGAAAAATTGATACCGAATACCAAAGACTCATATAGAATGATGATATATTTTAAACCACTTGGTTGATAAGTCTCAGCTGGAAAAAAGAAAATGCGTTGAATGCATGGATTGCACTCTTTGTCGCTCTGAGAGCCGTAGCTTGATCGTTTCTTGCGGTGGACGAAAACGAAACCAAATAGGTTATGGTGAAGAAATGATATTTAATAACTCACAAATAAAATGATCAAGGTTTATTTATTGGTTTGATCACTTAATACGAATGCGTCGACGATGGATGATATTCACCCAAACAGCGTCCTTGTTTCATTATGGCAATTTCACAGCAATATATCCTATCAATACAATAACCCAATAATATTTAATCATGGAGCTTGCCCTGGAATCCGGGCAGAATTTGTTGACCATCCGTCGAACGGTAGTGTCCAGCCTTTTGCTGCTGCCAGGTTTGCTTCAGCTTCGTGAACTCTCCCATGTCGGGCACGTGGTGGCCTCCCTGCTCGAATTCATTATGAGTGAAGCCTTCGCGCTTCAGAAGGGGCGAGTCGATGGTGTTGAGCACGAGATCGTTCTGAGGGCGAGCAAAGTAGAGCAGGCCCAGACGATCAACGTGGCGCTGGTCCTTGGGGGGAAGCGAGACCTGCCACATCGTTAGCGAGTTCAAGTTTCAAAACCGAGGAGTCGTTGCAGGCATACTCGGTGCACGGTCGACTTGATGTAACCTCCCGTGAGGAAGTTGAGAGCGTCACAAGTGTTGACGGTCAAACTACCGTCGAGAGGCTTTGCCCACTTCCATTTTCCGCCCTGGTCCTTGATTTGAAGTCCAGCCACAGGCTGTCTAAACAACAAGGTAATGGTGCCCAGATCGGTGTGACCGTGGGACCAAAGACCGTCTTCTAACTTGTCGATTTCCTCCTTGGAGAATTTTGAGTACCTCATGTATCGCAAGTGGGATTCATCATGCGTCTCCCACTTGTGTACCTTGGTAAAAAAATCCTCTGGGAGCTCTAGAGCGAGGGCGATCAGATGGTTCAAGGGGTCAAGGACCTTGTCATGTAAATCCTAGGTGTCCATGTCAGATTAGAGTCTAGCCACATAGACAGAAAAGAAAATAACCTTTACAAAACCCTCGATTTCGTCGAGGTTCTCTTTGACAAGTTGTGGGACTGGTTGAGTGATGTGGCCATCCTTGGCTGCGTTTTCGACATCTTAGCCTCCCATTCTTGGCACCGATTTAGTACAGGGGGGTACTCACTGGCCATGTTCCACACCTCAGTCTTTTCCGGTACGCCCCCGGCTAGAAGGCGTCTACCTGCGGGTCGATACCCGTTATAATCCCCGTTTTCGAGGTCGGGCACATATCTAAGCTTCTCTTCAAGTGGGAGATTATAAAAGGCCTGCCCAAGAGAAAACTGCCTGTCGACAGCCTCCTGAGAGATGCCGAAGTTGGTGACGTAGAAGAAGCCCTTGGTTCGGACTGCCTCGATCAATGTGCTGGCCAATTCCTTATTCCCCTCGGGGGTGCCATACTTGGAGAGGTCAACGGTAGCGACTGCACAACCATGTCAGGTACATGCGCCCAGGGCATTGGGTCGGTCCGATAAAACCAAAATCGACTTACGGTCGGCCCAGTCCAGATCTTCCTTTGTCTCTGGGACATGGGTGTACTGATGCAAGGGAATGGCCGAAGGCATATTGGGCGATGGGTTATTGCTTTCACTTTGGGGCTTGGAGCAGACAGACGATGCTGTATGAGTTGTCGATACGAAATCCAAGTTATTAAGTAGTTTTGATCTGATCCCTCATTTGATCGCAAAACGATACCCCGATGTAATAGAGTAGGGTTGCCGATGCTGCACTACCTGTTTGCGTTCGCCAATGATGTTGCGTCCAATGTGTCTTCGGTCGATGTCGTGATCACACCTACCCACAAATTCCCCGCCACGCCTCCCGCAATGCAGCATATTTGGGACGGGAATAAGAAATTAGTTTTGAGACTGATGCATCCCAGCCTCTGATAAGAAATTGCGCAATTGCTATTGTTTAACGATCCCCGCGCTGGGGTAGGGATTGGCGCATTCTCGGCATCCCACTTTGGGGGGAACTGCAGCTTGTCTGTGGAAGCATTGTGGGATGTTGGCCATTACACCATGTGGACCATTGAATAGAATCCTGGTTAGTATCGCGTCTTTATAGCAACTATGTCGCACGCAATACTTTGGAGGATGGCGAAGGGCAAGTCTCCCACTCGAGGGTTTCATTTTCGTCCTAGCCAAGTTTAGCAGTGTCTTGGCCATGTCGGTAGCTTGTAGGAACGGCGACAAGAACGATGATCGCTGCGAGGAGGGCTTTATATATGATATTGGAATTACTTGCGTTTTCTTTCACGTTCAGTAGCATAGTTGGATACCGGGCAAAATGGGTGCTATAATTGAGGCAATCAAGAAGAACAAGGTGGGCGGGGTTGTGCTGTCAGTATTTGACTGGTACCGTAAGTTTCTCTCAGTTGATTCTCTCTCTTGCCGCTATTAATGGTTGCTAATGGCGACCCAGCCGCTCACTACCCAAAGGAAGAAAAGAAGCTCCTTCGAAAGCTTGACCTCGCAATCCTGGTTTTTGGTTCACTCAGCTGTAAGATATCGCACTCACGCTTCAGACACAGCGAGGTTAACATGATCCTATTGTAGTTTTTTGTCGAGTCAGTGGCGAATGGTTCATTGGAGAAGAAATACTGACTTTGGTCTAGTTTTTAGGACAGCAGAACGTGACTAATGCCTATGTATCGGGAATGAAAGAAGACCTTGGGGCATACGGCAATGAGCTCAACTATTATGTGGTTTCCTGTACGTGTTTGGCACGGCGAATCTCCGAATTCAACCGTGATGCAGCCGTGGCCAGCATGAATTTTACTAATTCGATGCGAGCAGATAATACGGCGTATGTCATTGGCCAGATTCCATTGATGACACTTCAAACCAAAGCCAAGCTGTATGTTTTGTTATTTCATCCTGACGGAAATTAATCTAGAGAAATTTTCTAACCTAAACTAGTGCCGCCTTTATGCTGCCAACACTGCAAATAACATGGGCGATTATCGCATTTTGTCAGTCAGAGATTAAGTATAGCTGGCACCTCTATATCTGTCGCGCCATTACGGGTTTCCTTGAGGCATCATCCTTTGGTGGCACGCATCTTATTCGTGAGTCCAGTCGATCGGCACAGAAACTTTTACGCTGGGGGCTAACGACGGTGTTTGAATGAAGTTGGTAGCTGGTTTAAAAACGAAGAACTGTTCAAACGAGCCGGGGTATGGTTCATGGGAAACTCGCTGGGCTCAATGTTTTCGGGATATCTCCAGGCCGCCGCCTACCGCAACCTCAATGGAGTGTATGGACGTGCTGGCTGGCGGTGGCTCTTCATCGTCCAAGGAATTATTACGCTGCCAATCTCGTTTATTGGGTTTGTCTTCTGGCCTGGTCTGCCCATCTCGCCGAGGCGGTGGTACTTTACCGAGGAAGAACACGCGCTCGCAGTGAAGCGCATGCCAACAGTCGAAAAGGAAGGAATCACCTGGAAGACGTTCAAATACACACTTTCTCGCCCCATGTGGTGGATTTGTGTGCCGTGTTACGTGTAAGTAGTTTTTTTTTTCTTTTTGGCGAACTGAATTACCCGTGCTGATGTTTGTTAGTTTCCTCTGCCAAGCTGGCTACTGGACAGGCTATATGGCTCTCTGGCTGCGCACTACCGGCCATTCCGTCGAACTCATAAACATCTTGCCAACTTTTATTGATCTAATCAAGGCCTTGTCCTCCTGGCTTGGAACAACGCTGGCGGGATGCCTCAGTCTCAGAGGGCTGTGGACATTCCAAGCTGTATGCATCTCATCCTAGACACGCATGCTATATGAAGAGTTAATCTAACCCCATCATAGACTTTTGTATTTTTTGCCTGTATTGTGCTGGCGGTGTGGAATATCCCAGATGGGCTCAAGTTTTGTGCCTTCTATTTTGGAGGGTTTTCTGGCATGGCTTCACCAATCCTGGTAAGTGCACATTTCTTAGTCCTCATGGATCACAGATTAATGTAAAACCAACAGTACTCGTGGCTCAATTCGACCTTGAAGGAGAATTATGGAGAACGCGGCCTCATCATTTCTTCTATGATGACATTGGGATTTTGCTGTCAAATTTGGATCCCACTTTTCACCTTTCCCACCATCGAGGCGCCACGGTTCCCGCACGGATACCCGGCTGCCGCCGCATTTGAGTTTTGCATGTGGTTGACACTAATAGTTGGATCGTTGTACATGGTGCGGTGGAAGACGAGGCATCCCGATTTGGAAATGAGGATAGCTGCAGAGGCCAATAATACGGTTGAGGAGCCGGTACTCGAATCATTGCCAACGGCAAGCGAGGTTGGTGGCGATGCCAAAGGTGCGGGGCAAAGTGTTCGTGTGAGGTCGAGAACAAGCGATTCTGATAACTAGACGTTCAATGGGTACGCACAACTCTATATATTACCGACTTTATTCACCATTTACCAGTACCAGAAATGTTCATGATTGAATGTTATTGTCCTGTTTGACTCTTCTGCTATCTACCCGTCAGATCAGGTCCATGATTGCCGTTCATCCAATGGGCTCAGTGGGCTTGCAAACTTGTATTCTCCTCACCGCTTAATATATAGAATAAATCGTGTTCCTGGGTTGAATTTTGATTGTGAATGGTTGTACTTGCTTCATCCGTTTGTCATTGGGCTGAACGAGACAAAAGCAATGATTGATGATGATCGCCGATACTCACCGCCCAACCCAAGCGAGTCGGACTGTAATGAATCTAATATCCTATTCGCTTATTGCGATAAAGACTCGAGACTCCTAGGCAACCCACGCTTGGCATAGCTATTTTTCAGCCACCGGGTTTCGCCTGAAATCTTCCAAATATACTGTAGGAAATGGGATTCCTGATCAATTGCGATCAAGCGTGAAGTGGCGGTCACTTGTGTATGAAACTGATGCCATGTTGAATGAGCATCCACGGGATCAATTGGCTGACAATGGTTCTAGATGTCGCATATGGAAAGAGGCTATTTGTTTGGAGTCTAGATGTTGCCATTCTTTCTTGCCTTCTGTGTCATTTTTACTCAATTGGTATCATATTCTTATTGGATGCACGAATGGGAAGACTTGTACATGGTTGTGTATTCTTTCTGTTTTTCGTTTATTTTTATAATGCCTACTAATAAAATTTATGTACTATGCATTGGTTTATATGCGACATGGCAATGGGTTATGCTTGAACATGGAATTGTATATGCGAATTCATGTTGGCTCGTGTTCATGGAGAAGGACAAGATATGCGATATGGATTGGGCAGCCATTTTAATTGGAGCATTAATTAGAATTGAGATCCTCTTGTGTCCCCGCGGCTCCCAAGAAGGTAATTTATGGGGGAGCTAACACTTCTCCTTGTCAAGTTTAATTAGCAGAGCTCACGACTGACACGGGTAGCCTGGTTATGCTTCTAGACGTTTCAGGGACAGCGTCCGTTGCCCGGCCCGTTTGTTTGGATTTCTCGAGCTCGGACCAATCAAAAGTTCTGCGCGGCGGCGGACTGAGGGGCTTACGGGAAAAGGTGACATGACGCGGCAGGGTTTGCTCTACCCAACTACTTGTGCTCGCAGCGTCCTTTCAGGCATGGTTCTCGCCGTCGCTTGCCTGTGGTAACGCCTCGGACCTGTTCTGCGCCGCCGGTTCTGGAATGCGCCGGGCAAGACACCAGCCTCCCACCTGTGCAGTTCCGGATCATGCGGGACGAAAGTCGGTCGCGCGATCCCCGCGATCGTGACGGCGAATCCAGAGAGAGGGACCGAGATGGGGATCGCGAGCGGGATCGAGACCGAGACAAAGACCGAGACAAAGAGAGGGATAAGGATAGGGACAGGGACAGATCTCTGACACCTGACCAAAGCGGTGAGAGCAGTGACATTGGCTCCCAGGACTACGAAGACTTCGACAAAGATCGCAATCGGAAGCGCAACAGCTTTTACCGCGGCGACCGGGACAAGGACCAAGACAGAGACCGAGATAGGGATCGGGATCGAGATCGGGACAGAGACAGAGACAGAGATAGGAAGCGCGACAGCTACCAACCCAGAGAACGAGATCGAGACCGCGATCGGGACCGAGACCGTGACCGTGATAGCTTCCACCCTCGAGATAGCTTTCATCCCCGAGATAGCATCCACCCCCGGGACCGAGATCGGGACAGCCACCACCCTCGGGAAAGAGACCGCGATAGGGACAGAGACAGCACCTATCGTCCACGAGATCGAGACAAGGACCGCAACAGCTACCACCCTCGCGATAGCCCAAGACCCCGTGACAGCTATACACCTCGCGAACGAGACCACACCCACAGCAGAGACCAACTCCCAAACAGCACACCTAGCAAGCGCAACAGTATTACTGGTCGTCTGCTTGGTTCTCTTAGAGAGGTTCGCAACAAGGTTCAGGATAGGGACGGGCTCAGAGACAGAGATGGGTTCAAGGATAAGGATGGGTTTAAGGACAAGGACAAAGACTTTGCCCCTCCCTCGCCCATCCAGAGACGTTCTACTTCAGCCGCCAAGCAAAGTCAGATTCCCCGCATTCGCGAATGGCTTGAGACATGCAATGCCGAACACAACCACCATTGCGCCATCTCGACCGACGCAGAACCCAACACATGGCAACCTATATGGCTCATTGATGCCGTTGAGCGGCGTCTTGTCAGGGCGTCTCCTGGGGACCGCTATGTGGCTCTGAGCTACGTCTGGGGGTCATCGGCCCGCAGCCATACACCCAAGACACCTACACAGACACTCAGGTCCAATCTCGAGGCCTTCAAGGCTGCGCTCCCGGAGGCTGACCTGCCGCAGACCTTTGTTGATGTCATGTGGGTTGCTAGGAAGCTGGGTCTCCGTCATCTCTGGATCGATAAATTGTGCATCGTGCAAGACGACCCGGCGGACATGGACAACAACATTAGGCACATGGCGTATACATTTGCCAATGCCTACCTCACCATCGTGGCTGCCGCTGGCGATGTGTACACGGGGCTGTCATCGTTGACGCCCTCTAAATCAATTCGGAATCTCAAACCCGGTGGGCGAAATCAACAAGAACTGGTGGTGTCGTCCAACTGGAACAACAGGGGCTGGACTCTCGCAGAGCGCATGTACTCGCGGCGGTGCGTCTTCTTTTTCGAGGACACTGTCACCTGGGAATGTCACTGCGATACCTGGACGGGAAGCCCGTCGAGCGTCATGAAGAAGATTCGCGGCGGACGCCAGGAGTGCACCAACTCGGTCCCCGAGGCTGCCTTTGCCTACCAACACCCATCCTGGCCTGACTTGGATGAATATGCGCGCATTGTGATGAACTACAGCGCGCGAAGAGTGACCCTCGTCGACGATACCCTCCGCGCTTTTTCGCCCATCACCCACGTCCTCTCACGCACTTACCCTGGCGGGTTTCTCTTCGGCATGCCCATCATGTTTCTGGACATTGCTCTTCTCTGGCGGCCCCACGCTTCAATTAGACGGAGAGCCCCCTCAGCGCCGTTGCCGTCGTGGTCCTGGATGGGCTGGTGGTTTGATAACATCCCGGTGGACCTGACGCTCTGGAAAGCCGCTGCCGACTACATTGAGGAGGCGAAGCCGATTGGAAAACGCGGCGGCCAGGAGGCAAAGAGGACCCGGCCGACTCATCCCTTCCGTGTCAAACCAACCGTGTCGTGGAGCATTACAAACCGAGTCCACACGGTGCCGTTGCAAACCAACGGCCTCCAGTTTCGAGAATTTCGCAGCAAACGCAGCCCGAGCTCAGAGCTTCCTCCAGGATGGAAATCGAGTGGCTCCAGGTATTACATGCACGACAGCGACGATGTGACCCTTTTCAAATACCCGATCCCAGTCGAGGACCCCCCGGAGGCTGGCGAATATGAGCCTCCCGCCGGCGAGGTGGCCTTGCCCGTTCCGATACTCTCCTTCCATACGACGTCGGCTTTCTTCGACGTCAACTGCGAGACCATGATGGAACACCGCGACCGGACCAACCCGCCCATTGCCGTTGGCAACATTTGGGCAAAGGGCGACCGGTGGGTCGGGCAGTTCCGCTCGCACGATGGGTGGCTCGGCGTGCAGTCGTCCAACCACGATGGGGACGAGAAACTCGAATTCATTGCTATTTCGATAGCCATAGAGCGCCGCGGATCACTTCTCTTTGACCAGGTGACGTTTGAGGAGAACATGGATTCCGACGGGACCATCAACGTCGTCAACGTGCTATGGATTGAGCGCATTGGCGACATTTGTTTCCGCCGTGGCGTCGGACACATCCTGCAACGGGCGTGGGAGGCGCACGCCAAGGAAGAAGTGGACGTTCTTCTTGGATAGGCTGAATGGGTTCAGCATGATTGTGAGGCGTTTTTCGGAGTTGCGACAGAAGAGGGAAAATCACTGTACTTGAAGCGATGGATCTGGCTCAGAGATTTGGTCACGGTTGTTCACTACTTACCTTGGGAGGATGTTATTTGCCGCTTATTACGGATCATTTACCACAGACTATGTGTATGCACTCCAGTTTCTTGCAGATGGGTCTGGGCTGGGCCATCTCGTGCGACCCAGGGTGGCTTTGGTGCTTTTCTTGTTTTAGGCTCATGCTGGTTTCTGGCGCCAGACAGAGTCTCTAGTTGAATAGTTAGCTAAAAAAATTAATAAACCCGGAAAAACAGTGTAGAAAGCGGGAAGATGTGCTTTGGCTGGCCATGACGAGATTGTACTGGCCCACCGGCGGATGTGAACGCGGTGGCTTATTTGCGCTTCACCAAGCCGGTCGAGATCCTTGCTCCGGGTCATATATTGGTTTACCCGTTTTTGCACGGATGTGCTCGTCCCCGGCACATGTAGCCGCACACGCGGGTACCTGCTCGGCGATGCTGCCATGGCTACTGAGCATTTCCAGAGCACTTCTATTTCCGATCCGACTTTCCTCGGAGGTGGCGCCTCCCGCGTTGCATGGTTCATGGGGCAATCTTGACCGGTGCGCTCTGTCGCTTTTGCAGGACAAGCTGCAGGAGGATTTGCCCAAAAGCAACAGAAGCTGGAGTTTGTATGTAAGGAAGAATGCAAAGCTGATGTGGTGCTAATGTCGTGTGAGGTTTGGTTTAATGATTCGAGCGTCGATTTCAGTATCTGTTGTGCAAAATAAAAATAAAATAAAAAAGGCGTGCTCTGTCACTCCGAGTAATTGGCTGCTTGGAGGATAATTCACTCGTTCAATCGCGATGACATGAATCTACAGCGGCTGCACACGGAGCCTCTACCGGTCTGCAATTGCTCCTGTTTACATAATTCTCACTCTCGTTGCCAACGTTGAGCCTTGCGGCCATGAACCGGATCGTCG
The DNA here is from genome assembly GCA_013406985.1 of Calonectria crousiana. Taxonomy (NCBI): domain Eukaryota; kingdom Fungi; phylum Ascomycota; class Sordariomycetes; order Hypocreales; family Nectriaceae; genus Calonectria; species Calonectria crousiana. The sequence continues at coordinate 83,896 of VTGD01000146.1, read as the reverse complement.
TCTGCTTGCCTTCCAATCCTGGTCTAGCGGCGCGGGTGCGGCGTAAATGTCAATCTGCGATCCGCAAGACGGCGCCATTTTTTAGCTCCTCGGTATTTCTATTTCTATTTCCAGATGGCGCATCAGCTGACGGGCTGCTTTGTCGTGCATGTCATTGAAGATTGTTTCCACCATCTGGTGTGGCCAGAACAGCCTCATGGCCGTCAATTCTCGGCGAATCCCCCGCAGATGTAAAACGAAAACGAAGCTTTACGTCTGCCAAAAAATGAAATCAGACCACAGTTAGAATAATAGTATCATGCGCTGAATTGCCCTGTCTGCCACCCAATAATATCAACTGCCAAGGCTGACTGAATAAAGAGGATGCTGAGGGGCCTTTTCCGCGAAAAGAAGAAAACCTTTATTATCTCTTTTGAGAATAGACTGACTCAAAGACTTGTCAAGTAGGAGGACTAAGACTCAGGTCTGAATCGTGTCACAATTAAGATTTAGATGTGTCTGAGAAGGCTGATAGCCACAGCGGGGGTTCGCTAACCATGCTTATTTATAAGCAAAAGTCACAGGTACAAGTGATATTTTCTTCTATTTGGCGCCATCGACCTGAGACAACATCCGCATTCCACCTTTGAAACCATGACTCAGGTACAAAAGCAGCACCTGACGTGGCTATGCAATGGCAAAGTGCCATACCTTGGCGTCTTTCTCGCCGTTCAGATTGATAAATGGTGTGGTAGCCTCCAGGGAGTCAGTCACTTGAGTGCCCGTGTCGAGCGCGGCCGGGGACTCGGGGACTCGGGGATTCCTCGCAAACATGTACGAATAAGCAGACGCAGCACCAGTGGAACAGCTGTGCTGTTGCTGGCACTCGGGGAGGGATTTGAAAGGCACACGGTATTCTGGCATAGGGAAAACTAGCTAGCGATGAATGACGATGATGACATGTCGTATCCTTCCTTGTAACACCGGTCCCTGTCTCGATACATTGCCCTGTTTTGGTACCATTGCAGTGATTAGACTGGCCTGTCTCATGTTCAGAGACAAAAGAAAAAAACAGAGCAAAGAAAAATAGCAGGATATGACGAAGCTGAAGGAATTTGGTGCGCGAAAGAACTGAAGAGCAACAGTGAATATTGGGTCAATCCTTACTGTGTCGGGGCTCACCGTCATGCCACTGAGCCATTACTGGATGCAACATATATGGCTGCGATTTGATCTTACGACTTGAATTCAAGCATTGCCGTGTACGGTCAAAACCTGCGAGGAGCAAAGGAGCGCGTGGTTTCTTTGGAATCTTGTTGCTGGGTTTGTGTCGATGGTGTCGTCACGCCTGCATGCCACCCATGCTTTGATTTTAGCGTGCGGCATACATCCGCCTTGGCTCAACACGCCATGGGTCATCGTGATTCCTCAGCATTGATTCCTCAGCATGCTGCATCTTATCCAGGCTGAGACGGTGGCCCTGGCCGCACCGTGATGGCTCTTTCGATCTTGCCCGGACGGGCGTCGCACAATGAACCAACGCACTGAGAGAGGCTGCGTTGCTCAAATACATCCACCGGCGATGCTTCTTTTCGATTATTCATGAATCCGTAACCAATGGGATGCTTCGGAACATTGCCGGTTCTGCGTGCAGGTGTATCGGCACATGGACGGCATTGCTCCATGGATCCCCGGATGTATCTATCTCCCTCCACCAGATGCCTCATGTTAGCAACCAATGTACCTTGATTGGACGATTGCCACGCTTCCCCCAAAGCCGCTGCTGATCGAGCTTACACCTGCTTCGGCTTCATCCCCTCCCCCTTCTTTCCCACCGCCCTAGTCACTAACCAAAGGCCCTGCTTTCGCTTTGTACCCGGACCCATCCCCGCTCGTACTACAAACAGAAACATTACGTGCGGCTCGCTTGCCCCCAAGACCCATGCTCCCGTTCGGAGCTTCTTCGTTCCACAGCCTAGACCACCCCGAGCCAATATCCCGAAAGGATGATTCCTGTACCAGGCACAATTGGAACTGTAGCAACTGCGTCGTCACCCTTTCCGCCAAACAAGCACGATTCGGGATCCATGTTTGCTTTGGAAAAGGACAGCCCTGCTCTCGTGTCGAGAAGCTGGACGTGAGCAGACGGTTTGGCCTTGATTGACCAAACCGGGATGGGCAATTGGTTTGGCGACGCGGCCCTGCAGAGGTAACCTGACATATCATACGCGTCAGATGTGATTGCTGAACTCTCATCGGCTCATATCCCCGGGTTCTGGGGGGGGCGAGGCGAGCGCGTCTCTATGCATATTGCACACCCACTCGCCAACTGCCCATGCAGTCGGGGCCCGCCTTGGTCTATAATTTAGGTGAACTGCTGTGGAATTGTTGGAATACTTTCGGAGAATGATTTTCCATCATTTCCAAATATGTATATATATATATAAGTAGGGCCTGCTGGACTTGTTCGCCATTGACACGCAGTATCTGGAGCTGCAAGGCCTCACACGCTCCTATTCCTTCGTCTTGATAACTTTTTTTTTATAAAGAAACCATGGTTTCTTCTGTTTTGTTTATCGCCTCTCTTGGCTTGGTCAGTCTCATTGCCGCAGAATGTCCCTTTGCCGATCCGGCCCGTTTGGCTGCCCGAGCACAAGAAGGCTCTTCTCGTAGCCACCTTGCAAGCTACGAAGTTGACGATAGCAACGGATTCATGAGCTCCGACGTTGGTGGCCCATTCGAGGAGCAGAAGACTCTCAAAGCCGGCGAGCGAGGCCCTTCGCTGCTTGAAGATTTCATCTACCGCCAGAAGATCACGCACTTTGACCACGAGCGGGTATGCTGCCGGTGCTCCGATATTAAGTTCATGCTGACCATGTCCCGCAGATTCCTGAGCGGGTTGTTCATGCTCGAGGCGCTGGCGCTTATGGAACTTTTACTAGCTATGCTGACCACAGCAACATCACCGCAGCGTCATTCCTGAGCTTCCAGGGCAAGACTACCCCGACATTTGTCCGATTCTCAACCGTCGCGGGTTCCAGGGGCAGTGCTGACACGGCTCGCGATGTTCACGGTTTCGCTACCCGATTGTAAGCCAACCCTCTTTATACGACACAGTGCCTTTCTTATATTTCTGTTAGCTACACTGACGAGGGAAATTTTGACATCGTCGGCAACAACATCCCCGTCTTCTTTATCCAGGATGCTATCCAGTTCCCTGACCTGATACACTCGGTCAAGCCATCTCCCGACAATGAGATACCCCAAGCTGCCACGGCGCACGATTCGGCCTGGGACTTTTTCAGCCAGCAGACCACGGCCCTTCACACGCTGTTCTGGGCCATGTCTGGCAATGGAATTCCTCGAAGCTACCGTCACATGGTAATTACGCAGCGCTTGCCCCCCCTCTTCCCTAGTCTCCCGATCGTTGCTTCTAACGCGTTCCTAGGATGGCTTTGGCGTACACACGTACCGGCTCGTCACAGACGACGGTGATACCATGTTTGTCAAGTGGCACTGGAAGACAAAGCAAGGCAGAGCCAGCCTCGTGTGGGACGAGGCCCAGCACATTTCCGGCAAGAACGCCGACTACCACCGCGATGACCTGTGGAAGGCCATTGAGTCTGGAAACGGTCCAGAGTGGGAGCTCTGCGCCCAAATCTTTGACGAGAACCTGGCCCTGGCTTTTGGCTTTGATGTCCTGGACCCGACAAAGATCATTCCCGAGGAGTACGTTCCTCTGACCAAGCTCGGCGCCATGAAGTTGGATACCAACCCGGTAAACTACTTTGCCGAGACCGAGCAGATCAATGTATGTGGCAATTGATGCGCCCACCCAGGTCAACGAAGCTGACCCATCTCAGTTCCAACCCGGCCACATAGTCCGCGGCGTTGACTTCTCCGAGGACCCTCTGCTGCAGGGCCGTGTGTTCTCGTACCTCGACACCCAGCTCAACCGCCACGGCGGACCCAACTTTGAGCAGCTCCCCGTGAACCGACCCGTTGCCCCTATTCACAACAACAACCGCGATGGCGTGGCTCAGACCTTTATCCACAAGAATATCCACCAATGTAAGAAGCCGTGATATAATGCCGGAGATGGAAAATAAAAAGAGGAAGCAAAGAAAATAGGGCTGACTGACACCTTCCCAGATACCCCCAATACGCTCAACAAAGGTTTCCCGATGCAGGCAAACCAGACGCAGGGTAATGGGTTCTTCACTGCTCCTCGCCGACAGGCGTCGGGTTACCTCGTTCGCGAGATATCTCCCACCTTTGACGATCACTGGAGCCAGCCCCGCCTGTTCTACAACTCCCTCACCAAGGCTGAGCAGCAGTTCCTCATCAATGCGATTCGCTTCGAGACCAGCCACATCCAGTCTGAGCAAGTCAGGAAGAACGTGCTCGCGCAGCTCAACAAGATCAGCCACGACATTGCCGTCCGCGTAGGCGAAGCGCTGGGTCTGGAGGCCCCCGCTGCCGACTACACGTACTACCACGACAACACCACTGCCGATGTGTCCATCTTCGGAACCAAGCTGCCCACGATCAAGACGCTCGCCGTCGGCATCCTCGCTTCGACCGGCTCCAACGGCTCCCTCGCGCAGGCCAAGGAGCTCGAATCGTCCCTCGAGAGCATCGGACTCGTCGTCACCATTGTCGGCGAGACCCTGACCGGCGACGTTGGCGCCACCTACTCTGCGTCCGACGCCACTGCCTTTGACGCCATTGTCGTCGCCGACGGGGCCCAGGCCGTCTTCGCAAAGAACTCGCCGCTGTTCCCCAACGGCCGGCCGGCTCAGATTGTCACGGATGGCTACAACTGGGGTAAGCCCGTGGGATTCATCAGAGGTGCCAAGGCTGCCGCGACCAAAGCCGGCGTCGGCAAGGGAGACGGCGTTTACTACGTGAGCACCGTGTCCGACATGGTTGCGCGGCTGGAGCAGGGCCTCGCCACTTTTCGGTTCACAGACAGATTCCCAATGGATGAGCAAAAATAGGGGCAGATGGATGGATATTGTTGATTGTATTCATTTCTATCATTTCATTTCATTTTTTTTCTTCTTTTTTAAAATCATGGGATGAGACCTAGACTGGCCATACGTGACAAGGATGACATTCTCTTTCTTTTTATCCCTTTTTGTATCATAATATTCTCTCTCTCCATGGTCCCAGACCATTCTTTAAAAAAAGGTACACCAAACCCGTTCTCGCCCAATCTCACTTGTGAGCTGGACTTTTTGCACGCGGCGACCACGTGGGCATATTTGAGCAACGCGCACAGCTCCTGCCCTTTACTCAAAGCATCTCAACCCCCAAGAACCATGATCCGTACTGGAGATGCATATGGCAACCTTGACCGAGAGTCGTTTGTACAAATACTGCACGACATGGCTGCATCGCATATTTGAACCATCACGTGTAGGTCGCAGAACGGGCCTCGCGGAAAGGTCTCCGTTTGGCCGAGAGAGGATGAGTATGCGGAAGAATTGATTTAGAAAGAGAAAAGCCTCATTTAGAAGGTGTGATTTATTTATTTATCTTTATATACTTTTCACGGTGTGTGCGCAGATGAACCCGTATGCTTTTGGCCTCCTGTGAGGATGATGATGGATGGTATGCGCAAACCGCTGCAGCGTGTGTGTTAGTGAGTGAGTGCGACGTCGTTCTGTCGTGTGAGTTGCAACACTGCAACAGCAAGCATGCAACCAACCGCTGGGACAAATTCCAGCAGGGGGGGGAGGGGGGTTGGTTTTCCCCAGATGCTGCTGCTCCATGCCGAGACGATGTTTCTGAAATGCGTGAGACGGCGGAGAATACCCTTCCACGAATCCTTCCATGAAGCAATGAAACATGAATGCGAGCAGGAGCACGTGGCAGATGTCGGAAGCACAGCAAATGAAGCCGAATATTTCAAGCATCAACCATCCACTCCCACCAGAACATTCGTCTCGTCTCTCTCTCTCCCCCACGGCACGCACACACTGAGCGGGCCGTTTCTTAGTACCTGCGCAAAGCCACGCAGAGGATCCCCCCTCCCCCAAACCCAGGTGACCCCCTCGATGGCAAAACCCACGGGGCCTGCCTGGCTTGTGGCGCGTGAGCCTTATTTTGTCGCCGGGTCGCTCAAGGCATCACTCACGGGATGACGCTTGCGGCCCCAAACGCCCGCTATCTTATCAGCGGTTGCGCGCCGTTTGGCACGACGCAACGCACGCGGGCCCGGGCTAGCACGCTCGCCGGCGGCCATGTGCTTCATCTCCTTATCCCCTAATCCCTTATCCCCTTATCGTGAGGGAGCGATGTAGTAATAGATTCATGCCGCGTCGCATCGCATCGCCGTCATGATTCGTTTTTGCGCCCATCTCGCATCTCGCCCATCACCCATCACCCGCTCCCCGCCAAACCCACCACCACCACACCCCAACCCACACCTGCCGACCGCGGGTCCCGGCCCCCGGCCCCTCCGACCAACGGAGACGCCTCCATTACCACCCTGACACTCAGCTGGGCGACAGCCTCATCCCGACTCACCTCCGGCCCGCTGGCTCCTCCACGCACCGCCCTTGCCCTGCCTCTCTTTTTGTATCCCATGGCGCCCGCCTAAACCCCCAGCGCTCGCCAATCCTCCCCCCCCAGCACTCACCGCGCTGGTCCAACGTCCTCGACCCTCGAGATACATCTCACGGCACCTCCTTATCCCTCCCTCGGCGCAACACGCTGCATCTGTCGACGAGCAAACATGTCGGGCCAAGGGGACGGCTTCGTGGAGCGCATCCGGAATGCTTTCTCCCGCCGCCTGTCGACCGCCTCCGAGTATGCGCCTCTCACAGGCACCGACGAGCCCACTGCCCTCGAGGGCTCCGCCGTGCTCGACGGTCAGGATGAGCAGCCCTTCTCGTGGATCGAGTATGGCATCTTCGCCCTCCTGGGTGTGGCCATGCTGTGGGCCTGGTACACCTCCCATGGTCTGAAATGCGCGTCATGACAAGTTGCTAAACATTGCATTGCAGGAACATGTTCCTTGCGGCCGCTCCCTACTTTGCGTCCCGCTTCGAAGGTGACGAATGGCTCCAGAGCACCTTTCAGTCGGCTGTCTTGGCCGTGTCGACAATCACCAACCTAGGCACCATGGTGGTCCTCAGCAACATCCAGGCCACGGCCTCGTACCCTTTCCGTATCAACCTGGCTCTCATTGTCAACATTGCGACCTTTGCTGTCTTGACTGCGTCCACCGTCATTTTCCTCGACGCCTCGCCCTACACATATCTGGTTTTCCTCCTCCTCATTGTCGCCGCCTCTGCCTGGGCCGCTGGCCTCATCCAGAATGGCACCTTTGCCTTTGCTGCTAGCTTCGGTCGCCCCGAGTACATGCAGGCCATCATGGCTGGCCAGGGCGTTGCGGGTGTCCTCCCGCCTGTTGCCCAAGTCGCCAGCGTCCTCATCTTTTCCCCCGTCGATGAGTCGCACGCGGCCAAGGACAGCCGCTCACCCGATGCCTCGTCTTCGGCGTTTGTTTATTTCCTCACCGCCGTCGCCATTTCCTTTGTGGCTCTGATCGCGTTTGTCCCTCTGGTCAAGCGCCACAACCACATCATCGAGAACCGCATGGTTGAGCACATGGCCGAGTCAATGCAGAGCATTGAGGATGCTGAGCGCGCCGCCCGAAAAGTCTCGTCCATGTGGCAGCTCTTCCGCAAGCTGCATTGGCTGTGCGTCGGTGTCGCCGTCACCTTCGCCGCTACCATGTTTTTTCCAGTCTTCACGAGCAAGATCCGCTCCGTTAAGGAGGATGCCGGCGCCATTTACCGGCCTGCTGCATTCATTCCTCTCGGCTTCTTCTTTTGGAACCTCGGCGACCTGTGCGGCCGCGTCTCTACCATGCTGCCCTTCTCGCTCCGCCACAGACCCTTTGCCCTGTTTGCACTCGCCGTGGCCCGTGTAGGCCTTCTTCCGCTCTATCTCCTCTGCAACATTGGCGGTCGCGGTGCTGTTGTGCCCAGCGACTTTTTCTACCTTTTTGTTGTCCAGATTGCCTTTGGTGTCACCAACGGTTGGCTCGGCTCCAGCTGCATGATGGCTTCCGGCGAGTGGGTGGACGAGGGGGAGCGCGAGGCTGCTGGTGGCTTCATGGGCACGTGCCTGGTGGCGGGCCTGTCTCTTGGCAGTCTTTTGAGCTTTACAATTTCTGATATATAGAATTAAGCTAGCCTTGAAGTATGACTAGGCGTTAAGTCCTTTTTTATTTTAAGGTGTTTGGTTGGGAGCATTTTATAATAGGTAGATGTGAATAGATGTGTCAAATTTCATAACCTCGCTTCGGGGTGAATGTATTCAAAACAATCACGCCGCCAAACACCGAACCCTTGATATGCGACCCTTGAAGATGCCGTCCCTGTGCCTGTCCCTAAATATGCAACCACCTTGGTATTGTACTCCAGAACCGCAACCGTCGCTATGCATGCCCAAATCCCTTGTGGCCGATGATGCACCCAAACACAATAAAGACAGAAGAAAAAAACATGAACGCTGTGCTTATCCCCTACATTTCCGGTCCATCCTGGTATCGCGACAGAAAGAATGATAAAAAAAAATGATGTAAACAATTGCAGTGTCCTACCGCCGATCCGGTAATGCCCTGCAGTGTGTCAGCAAGGGTGCCCCAGACGCCACGCAGTGAAAGGCGGGGAATAACTTACAAGGGCTCAGTCCTGTAGGGACAAACTTTCGCCTTGGGACTGTCCTTGTTGAACCGCTGCAGCATCACCTTGAGTGTCGCAGAATCGGATGGAAAGTTGCGGATGGTGCCCGCCGACTCTAGAGGCGCGACAAAGTTGCGCCAGTTGCGGGACAAGGGTGCGGCTCTTGTCTTGTCTTGAATGTTAATCATATGCAACGGCTGACCTTGGCGCCGCGTCCATTCTAGCAGGCACATGGTTGGGGGGTGGTAGTATTTGCCGTCGCACAGGATCCAATCGGCAGTGTAGCATCCGGATGAAATGAGGTTGCGCTCAGCAGCTTGCCATCGATCAAATTTGATAGTTGTATCCTTCGAGTCGAAGTCACCAAGACGTACTCGAAGAGGCCCCTCGGGACCGGGGTGGGCCTTATCGGGGTAGATCTGTACAAAACAGGTGCAGTCGCGAATTGTCATGGCAAAGTTGAACATGGGGTCATCTCGCAGAGCATTCAAGGGACCGTTGGGATCCGCCAGCTTTTGGGCATCACGCAGGTCCTTGATAACCTGGTGGTTGGCGGCGCGGAGGAGCCCCGAGACAACTGCTGAGTGACCGATCTTGGCTAGCTGAGGGGCGATTCGAAATGGCGAGTTGATGTCCAGTGGAGCATCGGGGTTGTCGAGAACCAGGGGGCACGGTTTGGAGTCCGGGGCTGACTTGGTAAGTTTGGGATCCTTGAGGAAGTTGTATAATTCCATGGCACATTGTCGGCAGCGGATGGCGCCCGTTGGTGCGCTTGGGGACTGGTTGAGCCACTTGGGCTTGAATTCGATGAGGATGCATTTTGTGGGATCTGCAGATCGAATGGTTACTTTAGCACGGGAAAAGCCGGGGTCTAGAGAGACACCATACCTGCCGGCCGCATGTCCTCCACCAGCAAGCCCCAGTTTGTTTGAGCAATAAAAGAGCCCCGGAATTTTTCTTTGCGCTGGTGGTCAATTCGTCGGAGGAAGAGGTTCAGCTCGTTGACAATGTTGGAGTCGCGGACAACCACAAGGTCCTGCTTAATGACGTGGTCCTTCAGATGAGACTTGACCTTGCTGGCATAGAACTCTTGTTGTTTTAAGTAGTTAAATCTCGCAGGACCGCCGTTTACAGGGGCCTTGGCGACGCGGAGAAGCCATCCTGGATCGAGCCACGGTCAGTCCACGCGGCGTCACGGAAACGGGCACCAGAGATACAACAAACCTTTGAATTCAGAGGCCGAGGGGTAACCCTCGGGAAGGGCCAGCTCAAAGACGGCGTTGGCAGCGCCCTCTCCAATTAGCTTGACAGGCCGGGTGCCCCTGGGCAGTCTCTTGAGAGACTGTCGATCCCACGAGAGGGGAGTTGCAGCTCCGTTGAGCATAATGGCCATCTCGGCTACGTCCTGAGCAGTTGGCCACAGGTCATCCTCGTAGTAGGGGACTGGATGAGGAGGAAGCAGTATGTCCGTGTCAGTTTCAGAAGGCGTGAGCTGTCCATCAGACAGTGATGGTGTCGACATGGTTGGGGGCGATGCCTTGGTCATGCAGGAAGCTGCAAGGCACGACCAAGCCACCGAGTGTCTCACGTCGGCGGGGTACGAGAGGGAGGGAAAATGCTCCAGTTTGGCCTTGGAGGAGGCTTGGATATATGTAGCAAGAGGGGAGAGTGATGTAGGATGCTCCAGGGAGTCGGGGACAAAGAATGAGGAGGGGTATGAGGGAGTGGGAGATGGGGGAGAACTAGTGCTCGTGGGATACTGCATCAGCGTTTGACTTTGCCTTTGCCTTTGCGTTTGTTTCTGCCTTTGTTTCTGCGCCATAAGCTGGGTCGACGGTTGGCTGTGGATCTGCGGGACTCGACTTTATTTTTTTCTTCTCCGGTGGGATGATAAGTGAGTATGGGGGAGGGCTGTGAGCGTGTTGGAGGCAGATGGGGAAGTACAGCGTTGCGAGAAGCAGCAGGAGGAGGTGGTCAAATAGAAGAATAAAAATGGCCGTTTTTAGAGTAGGCTATGGGGCCAACACGTCTCGCTTGAAAGAGGAAATCGTCGCCTTCTACTTCGGGCCAGGTGCTAAAAGAAGGCGGAGTAAGGCAAACGATAGCCCGATGCGATGCGATGCGATGCTGTACGATGCGATGTGATGTTATGACAGGCAGCCGACAGGGATGGTGGGTAGGGTGAGGTGTGTGTAAGACGTAAGGCGCATGTATGTCTTGCCTGTTTAGAGCGTGCAAAACGGTACAGAACCAGAATAGTCAGCTCGTAAGAGGGTGTGTGGGCTGAACGGGCGTTTTTTTTTTTAAACAAGACAAGATCTCGCTCGGTGCGAAAGCCAGGAGGGGATCGTGGAACACGGTGGTGGTGGTGGTCATGGGCCATGGGCCATGGCCTGCTTTTACCAGGACAGCGTCATTATGTTTTGCTTAGGGCAAACCATGTCCGACTGTCGGACCCGACAGCGTGGATGACGGCACAGCGGCGCAAATGGCGGAGAAAACGACCGAGATGACAATAGCTCTGTAACGCCTCCTTCTAGGAATAGGATGGGATGGGCTGGGGTTGGGTCAAGATGATGGTGGGTGTGGGCAACGACAACGGCAACCGCGACTTTTCCCTTTTACTTGGCCGCCGGGGCCGCTGCAGCCACTTACAAGCCCGCACACAGACGACGGGACCCTAAAAAAAGGGTCCTTTGACTGGGGACTGATGACGAGAAGGGAGACCTGAACCTGGGGCAACCCCGTTGACGTGTGTGTAGTAAAGGGCAGAGGGCAGAGAGAAAAAGGCACGATGCGACTAGAGAGACAGGCGGCGCCGTGGACGATTCGATCTGGGATGGTGACGCACAGGTTTAGGACCTTCGCCGTGGGACCGGAACAGGATTAGGGTGTGCGCCAATGCCAGTCATCAAGCTGGCAGCATGCTGGTCTTGCATTTAGTGGGACGTGGGACTGGGATTCGGGGTTGAGAGGGGGAGCGACATGGAATTGTACAGGCGGCGAGGTGCACTGTGCCTAATTAAATAAGCCCGCCCTCCCAAGCCTCAACCCCGAGCCGCTGGAGCTGGTGGTTGCTGGCATCGGGTACAGCGCACCACAGCTGTGGGATGGCGCTGGCCTTTTGGGATGACTCCGACCTGGGCGGAGATCTAGGCTCTCTGACCAGCCAGAGGCTGGCAACTGGCAGGGGGACCGCCACAGTAGCCAGGGCCCCTGCGCTGCTCTGGCAATGTTCTGGCAACGCTCTGCCACCAGACTGGCTGCAGACGCGCGCCCAGGTGACTTGATGGGCCAGGACAGGGGACGTCAGGGCCAAATTGGTCAACGCGCCTCCCGGGGCGGCGAGGGGCACTGTTGCGGTGCAAATGTGCAGCTCTAGGAGCGGTGCAGCCGACTAAGACGGGCCAGGAGGAGGCCGCTGCGCAAGGTCACCCCTTGGTGGCGATCTTTTGGCCGGCGCCATGGCTGGCTGTCTCTGGGCTGGCAAGGGCCTGGGCGACAAGAGGGCGGGCGTGCGGCCAGGGAGTGGCCAGCGCCGGGCGCCACTAAGGAGAAGAAAGCCTTACCAAGAACGAGCGACCCTTGCAGCCCTCGCGGGGCCTTCTTTCTGCCACAGGGCCACAGCGATGGCCACAGGCACAGAAACAGCTACAGCAGCTGTGCAGGCCGAGGGCTGGTCCAGGCCACCCGCGCACAGGGCCGTCCTCGCGCAAACACGCACACTGAAAGCCGTTTGGGGACACCCTCTGCTTGACCGGGTGCCGGGCATGAGGCAGAAGGCTCGAAACGGAAATGCACAGGGAGGATGCGCCGCCGGCTGGTCTTCCAGATCAGAGACACCGGAGAGACCTCCTGCAGTGATCAGCCCCCCAGTGCTGCCGCCGTCGGCTGCCGCCAGCCCTGCCGTCTACTATAGCTCTGTGGAGCGCACGCCGGCCGGTGTCGTTTGAAACATAACACACAAACACAACGACAGGCGCCGCGATGGAGACGAGGTGAGAGTTTGCTCCGGGACTCTGACCGACAACGCCTGCCGTGCGTGCCTCGGTGCTCTGCAGTAGCTCTCAGCTATTCGATTGAGCGGCGTCCACGGGATCACCATCAACGCGGACGTCGGTCATGGCCGGAGCAAAATGATGTCACGTTGGCCTCCTGCGCCCCCATGCCAGTCCAACGCCCATGCCGAATGCCTTGCTTTCTACTGCCCACTATACCCGCCCGTCTGTCTGGGACCCCTCTTCCAGGATCCTTTCACCTACGCAGCCCGTCTGCTCTGTGGCGCGTTGCTTCGTCACCGACAAAATGCATTCGGTCAGCGTGGCATCCACAAACAGAAGCCAAGTCGCACAGGGCGGTAGACGAGAGACTCTGATGACTCGAATGTGGGCTTTGTTTAATGAGGGCGGAGAAGAGGACCGAATCAACATGCGGGGGCACCAATTGCTTAACGTAGAGACGGTCTTGTCCCGTTACACAATTCACAAACACCAGCACGGTACAATTTTTGAATTTTCGACTGGCAGATGTTGACAACGGATGCCTCTCAAAATAGCACGGGCAAGCTGCGTCATCTCAACTGCCCGGCAAACCCTAAGGTTGGGCAAAGAGGTGCTCCTTGTAAGTGGACGCAAGCCCGTTTTCTCGGCTGCATGACTAGACCGTCGAATCATGCACCATTTCCGCACTAAAATTCGAAGAATCCAAGAGTCCGGGAAAATGGTTGGTCGTTGGTTTGCTCGCCCAGCTTGACCGCGTTGGTCCTTTTTCTCTTGTTTTGGCGCCAAGCGGGTAGGGAATGCTTGCAAGGTATGGAGAAAGTTCATGTACAGTATACCACAGCATGTACGAGTATGCATTCGTATCCAGAAACAATCCTTCGAGCCGCAAAACAAATGCATGTTCAAGCCGCGACGTCCCAAATCAGACATGGCAGATGCGGGTTTCGTTGCAACTTGCCTACTCTAGAAATCCGAGCAGCACAGCAACGCATCCACAATTGACGCCTCATGGCGGAGGAATGTGACACAACACCAGGACCGGTGCCTTACATGATGACCGACGATCGGGGAGGATCGCATAGGATCGGGAAACGGCGTGGGTAGAAGGGGGGGAGGAGGAAAGATGGTGCGACTGGCTACTGGGTGGGTAACCGTCAATCAGCAATCAGGTGCGGTGGCAGTGTGCTTATCCCACCTCTGATCCAACATCACCAGACCACGCGCAAACATGAGATTTGGCGCGATGGAACGCTGCCAACTCCACCATTGCCTCGTTCACCATGGTCATATTTGCCGGAGCTAGCTTGGCCATTTCCCCTCACCAGTTCGTGCTAGCAGCTCATGCCCTCCGAACTGTTTTCGGAACAACATCAGCTCCCCACATCCACTCGTTGCTTTTTGTGACCCTCCCCGTCCCGCTCGACTGCCTTATCTGCCAAATGCGCGCGGCTGCAGACCCTCGGAAAAAAAATTCTACATGCACCGTCACAGTTAGGGCTCCAGCAGCGGCCACTTGACATGGCTGCTGCATCGGCAATTGAACTTTGCTGCTGCTGCAACTGCTCGCACAACCAACAAAACACTGCGCAGAGCAGCAGTCTGATCAGCCGGCTGGGGGACCGGGCGTCCGGCTGGAGCCGCTGGCCCGTGTTCATTTCGAAAGAGGCTGCATGAAGGAAGATCTTAGGTTCTTCAGGTGTTCCTTGAGGGGCAGGCAAGATTCGGCGCCCCGGAGACAGGACGAACATCGAACCACTTGCTGCAGACGTCGTCCCACGCTTCAGCCTTCAATTCTCATCATCTGATGGTGACGATGCTCCCGATGTGAGGTGAAGGCTGATTCGACAATTGGACGAACGCGACTTTTTTTTGCACTCTGGGGACGAGCAAGGGGAACTGGGCAAATGCGGAGAGAGATATTATACAATAACGCCATGGGCCGCATTGACGACCCCATCCTGCCATCGATTAATTAATTAATTGTTTCTTAGAAACATCCTGACGCATTGCATTAACGCATTGCATCGCCAAAGCATCGCGCCTCGTCTCCCCGCACTACACCATTGCATTGCATCGACCGTGTCCCGTGGATCAGCTCGCCCGATCAGCAAGACACACATCCGCCCGGCGCACCTCACGATAACTACAACACAAGACGAGGAAACAAAGCTTCCCAGCACCAGCGCTGCATACTTCTGCACCCTCACGCGACCTGGCCCGGCCCGACTGACGCCCTGCGGCTCCAATTCGTGACGGTTTTTACCCCGTGTGCACACCTTTAGCCCTCAGACCAGCCAACCCGAAGGCTGCTGTGCAAGACGCACAGGTTTGTCTGCACAAGCCTCGGTCTCGACCTCGGACAACCGGTCCTCCGTGAGTGCGCCCATTTTTTTTATTCCGCCTTTTCTGTGCGCCGTGCTTCGCCCCCTCCCTTTTGTTCGGTATCGTGCTCGCGCCCCAGAGTGAGCCCTGCATCGTCTTCCTGGTGGAAACAATCGCCCTTGAACGCTGGGACCACATCCAACCCCCGTGTTTCCGGCAATCCTCGGTCTCCTCAGACCACTCACAACGTTCCCATTGCCTGGTTACGCTACCCACTGATAGGGCCTCTATCTGCCCTGTCAAACCTGGAACCTGTGCCTCTGCGGCGCGACGGAGAGAACTGTTCGCCCCCAACAGGCCGTAATCGTCCGCTGCTCATACTCGAATGATTCCCAAATTGCAGCTCGTCACGGTCCGGCATCACGAAACCAGATCCAACTGAGGAATTGAACTCTTGCCAACATCAAACACCGCCTTTTTCGACGTTTTCTGAAACCCGCAGCCGCCAGCGCAGCGATTCCTTCGTTGTCTAGTGGGTTCGTCCAGCCGCATAACATCCACTATTCCGTGAGCGGACTTTCGCATTGGACGCTCGGCCGCCAAAACGCTCCCGCGGCCTTGCGCGAAAAAAATATTCCTGCACCAAACAACTCCCTGGTCCCGAGCTCTCCACTTTCTCCCCTCTCCCCCAATAAACCACCCGCTTCTGTTCCGGGAAAGCCTGTAGCGTCATCTACGATCCGGTCTCCTGGGAAATCCCATACATACAATTCTCTCTCCTTCAACTTCTCCATCTTAATCACGTCAAGCGCCTTCTTGTCGACGACCTAATCTTCCGCTTACCACCAATTTTCGATCCCTCCCTCCGATTCCAACCCTTTTTCTTCGACGCTCCCTTCTTCGCCACCCGCATACTTCGACCTTGAACGTCCCGCAAACGCGCTCCGGTTTTTTTTTTATATATTTCTCGCGACACAGCCGACCCCGGCGCCTGTTTGCTTCATCCATGGTTGTGAGAAGGTAAAAGCCATTTCAACATGGCCTTCAACTTCAACTGGTCGCCGCTCACGGCCGATGCCGAGTTTTATCGGCGCGCCCGTGATCTCTTGACCAAGGCACTGAACAAGTCCCCCAAACCGCCCATCATCGTCGATGATATCCTCGTTAGCGAATTCAACCTGGGCACTGTGCCCCCCGACCTGGAAATATTGGAGATTGGAGACCTGGCCGAAGATCGATTCCGAGGCATTTTCAAGATGACCTACTCTGGCGATGCCTTTTTGACTCTCAAAACCCGAGTTCAGGTGTGTATAGCTACTTTTTTTTTCTTCCCTTATCTTGCGTCATCCCGCCTCCACACCCGCCCTCGCGACAAGCTCCGACAACCCCCGACATCGCCTCTCACTTCCACCACATCGATTCAAAACACCGGAATGCAATCACAACATTCCTATCTCTTCAACTCGCCATTTTTTTTTTCATTTCCGAAATGTTTTGAAGCGGTGTGCATATGCACGAGCCCTATCATCCTCATTCGTGCCCGACAACGCACACTCGGCAACCCCCGCCAATCATTCACCGACAGATCCGAAACTGGGGTAAACTTCAGCAGTGCAGCATTATAGAACTGACGCATTATTTTTTGGCCTCGACACGCGCATTTCCCCTCCAACGCGGTTGGCTGCGCATTGCAGCGATGAAATGAATTCATGCGGCATCCATGAGCTATAACAGGGCTAATATGAATGACTTAGGCTAATCCCTTGAACACTTACCTCTACTCCAAGCCGACATTCACTTCCCCGCAGCCGCTAGCCGCAGCATCGGGCCTCACAATTCCACTCTCAATCACATTATCCGAAATCAAGCTTTCAGCGTTCATCATTCTCGTCTTCTCAAAACAAAAGGGCCTCACCCTAGTCTTCCGCAATGACCCACTCGAGTCCCTCAAGGTCTCATCGACCTTTGATTCGATACAGTTCGTTCGCGACTATTTGCAGAGGACAATTGAGCAGCAGCTACGCAATCTTATGATGGACGAGTTGCCAGCTATAATCCATAGACTATCCCTTCAGCTTTGGTGCCCTGACCAGGCCAACAAGGGTACCGAAACTCCCAAGGAGCCCGTTGATGAGACTGGTGTGGACCCTCTTGCAAGCCCCCCACTAGACCCGATCGACGCCAACGGCAACCTTCTTGACCCTCACGACATTTCAGAGCTTACGCTTAACGGAAGCGGCGAAGTTCAGTCTCTCTTCTCTCAAAAGAATCTGCTGAGGCTTGCCGCTTTGACCGACTCCCACCGCACGCTCTCTCTCTTCACGCCAGGCATTCGGGATGTTGTGTTCCGTGCGTGGACTGGCCATGGAGACCGATCTGAGGGCCCCTCACCATCTGCGGGAACCCCCAGTCTCTCAAAGAACAACTCGTTTGCAGCTGGCTCCACTACAGCTTCCACTTCAGCTTCCACTACAACATACACTTTCTCCGATACGGGCAGCACTGCTCATGGGCACCTGCCAGCACGGCCCTCGATGGTTAGCTTAAATTCCGCCACAACGGGTCTCTCCCTTGGGTCTGGTCCTCGATCACGCCCCGGCCGTAAGAAGAAGACCAGAGTTGTCAACCTCAGGCACAGCAAGTCTGAAGCTGCTACCCCCGATACTGCCAGTGAGAATGAAGACATTTCTTCTATCAATGTGCCAATGTCCGAGCCTCTGATCCCCGAATCGATTGAGGAGGACCTAGACGAAGGCTCCATCATTGCCGAAGCGCCTACACCAAACAAGGTCCGCTTCAGAACCGCTGACGAGATGGGTCACCACCCATTGATGGGTGATCTTCACGAGCAGTCCCAGCATACCGAGACATCTGCCGTTGACGCCAGTGCCAAGGCTGCCGAGAACTTCAGCAGAAGCCCCATCATAACGGCAGCGCAAAAGCGCCTCAACAGAGACAAGGTTGCTGGTTTGGAGAACCAGAGCACGAGCTCAGAAACCTCTTCGGTTATCCTTGAGCAGGCGTGGATCATGAAGATGGCAGGCGAGATTGCCAAGCGCGTCTACGACGAAAAGAACCGACAACACGGCAACTGGGACGAGCGGGAAGACGCCCCACCCCCAGCATACGAGGCCGCAACTCGATAATTCACATACGACAACCATTTCTTTACAAGTACATACAACAGACCATCTCCACACTCTTTTGAAGTTTTTTGTTGTTGTTTTTTGCTTTTTTACACTGGATAGACGCGGGAGTTTGAGAGGGTTTAGCCTTTTGAAGAATCAGAAGGCTTTTTTTCGTTGATTTTTACATTGGGCGTTTGCTGGAGAGAGGGTTCTGAGAACTAAAAAAAAAGGTGTGCCGGAAAAGGCGTTACATGACCGGCCGGCATGGTGTGGCTTTTGTTTTTTTTTTGGGTTTTTTTTGTTCCATCATCTTCTCACACTCTCTCTTTACGCTGATGACCACATGAAAAGTCGGCGCCGTGCCGGAACGCACTGGAAGCGAATGGCATACATTCTTGTTGATATCTCTTTTGTCCAAATGGTGTCGCGAGTCGGGTCCCCGGAGGAATGACTGCACTCTGCTGCGCAAGCTGTGAGCAACAGTTTGGCACTGGACCTAAGATTTGAGACTATATCATAGGGTGGGCGGTTGAGTTGGGTTACACACAGGTTTCTTTTTGGGCAAGAAATTGGCAAACATCGAGTGCAGAAGGCCCTTTGGGCAGCATTTTTGGGTTGGGATAGATAGCTCGGTTGGGAAGGCAAATGGCGGTATGGGACGGTCACGAACCGGTCCCCTGGTGGAGCGTGCGCGCGCGTAGCAGCAGATACTACTCCAATCCAAAACAGTTAAAATACATGCCCACGCAAATGGACCTGCGTGGCTCCCCGTTTGTGCATTTTGATTCAGTGGATTCAATTATCACTATTATGATTTATTCAATGTGCCGTGCTCGTGTGTGTGGCTGCGGCGGAAGACTAAATTTGGAAATACGAAATGTGAATACGATGTTTTGGTTGGGGGATGACGATGAGCGCACATCTGTTGGACCCGAAGGGCCCAGGCAGCTACGCCAAGTTTGCTCAGCCATGTTTTATGTACGAATAGAGGTGCGGAAACCATTCGAGTGACGCGATTCGATAGCTGATCAGAAGGCTTAGCGTCATGTTTTAGTTATTTCTTGGACATTATCATCTACACCCATCACATGATTGCCGTCTCTTCCCACCGCCTGCAGCCCGGGATTGGCTGACTGCAGCAAACATGCCCGTTCCCTGTCCCGTCATACAAGTCTGTGGTTGGCCTCAGAACCCTGTTCCTGCTCGCGTTTTTGGTGGTTTTGCATTCAGGGGACAAGCCACTCCGGAGCGTTCTTGTCTGCAAACCCTGATCGGCTGAGGAGGGCGTCATCATGCAGCAACCATGTCAGCCGCCACGCTGTGGCCAGGGGAAAACGGCATTCAATTGGCATGAGTGGCTGCTCGGGTTTGCGGAAGGGAGGGAGTGACTTTGGCGGGTGCGAATTTCAGACATCCAACTCAGCAATGGGTGTCTTGAAGCTGGGCCTCTCGTTTTGCTCCCGCAGCCACAGGAGGGCCCGGAGCTCTCGTCAGACGATCCGGGCTTCATCAAAACCGAGTCCGAGTATGAGGATCGGCCAAGCGTGACGCTAGATGCAGCTGACGAGATCGGCCTGCCCACATTGCTGCTCTAATCGGAAGCCTCCTCCTCTTTCCGTGCCTTGCGCTTTCGGCCGATGCGCCTGTAATCCGCGCCCACTCTCTAAGCGGGTTTCGCCGCAGCTGCGGCAGCGGCATTCTCGGCCTTGAGGCTGGCGAGCAGCTCTTCCTTGGCCTTGAGCTCGGCGAGGGTCTTCTTGGTCATCTCCTCGGTCTGCGCCTGCGCGTCGGCCAGTTTCTTAATCTCTGCTGCCTCCGTCTCCAAGCTGAACGGCTGCCCCGGCCGATTGTGCGCCGGTATCATGGCCGACTTCTCCCACACGTCGTTGCTGTCGGCGGGAGGCAAAGGCGGCGGGCCACGGTTCTTGCCCTTGCCCTTGCCGCCCGGCGGCTTCCAGCCCTTCGGCACAGCGCCCTGCGTGAGCAGATTATAAAAGACCTCGTAGGGCTCGTTGAAGAGCTGTTCCTCGTAGCTCCAGGCGCGGACCTCGCCGTTGGCGGCAACCATAGCCTGCTTTTCCTCCTCGTTCCGACCGTAAGGGTGCAGCCTGAGGTAATGGTACAGGGTCTGCGGCTTCTCTCCCGAGTCGTTCACGTAGTAAAGCTTAATGGTGATGTCGAATTCACCCCATCCGGTTTCGTTGACGACGAAAGGCTTCCCAGCCTCGCCTTCGACCACTGGAGTAAACTGTTAGCGCACGCGGCGCCGCACGACCGGGGGCACGCCAGAGGGGGGAACGTACTGCGCACGTAGTTGGGGATGGATTCGTGCAGCTTAAACTGGACGCGGCGCAGCCAGTATGTGATGTCGGTGTCGTCGAGGCCTTTGACGAAGACCTGCCAGGAGTGGGTGTGATTGTCGGGGATGCCTGCGGGACGAGGGTTGGTGTCGGAGAATGGGAGTGCGGTGCTTCCAACAATAAAGGGCCGCCGAATCTGTGTCAGCTTAACGCGCTTTCCGAGCTGGTTCTGGGGTGCCATGGCGAATGCGCATGCGTAGGGATTCAGACAACGATGGATTTCGGTCGCAGACGATGATAGACCATGATCATAGCCCAAGAGAAGATTATTTGGGGCTTCAGCCTTGCAGAGTCAACAAGGTTCGGACCGGCCAATGAAAATCTGTGTTGGGGCGGGACCACCCACAAAAGTGGCCCAAAGCTTTCACTGGTGTCATTAAGAGAGCTTCAGCCTTGAGCAAACCATGATTTCATGATTCCCACGTGTGGCTTGTCGACTTCACCAAAATGTGCATTGGGGCAACAGCTTGATCTTTAATTCTCATACCACAAACTCCAATTGCTCTATAAGGATCTTTTTATTGTACTTTTGCAGCAGAAGCCCTCGTATCCGAGTGCCACCCTTGCTTGCGCATACAGCTCATGCTCGTCTACCTCCATTTCCGCTCGCAAATCACACCACTTCCTCTTCTACCACCACAATCACCATGTCTGCAACAAAGAAGCTCGTCGTCTGCGGAGGATCCGGTTTTCTGGGCTCCAGGATCTGTCAGTTTGCCGTTGCCAGAGGGTGGGAAGTGACCTCAATCAGGTAATTCTTTTTTTTTTTCCCCTCTCGTCTGCAATCGCATCCAGCTTCGGCATAAGCTCACTCACACCCCATAAAAGTCGCTCCGGTGAACCCCGATGGGACACAGTCACTTCCTCGCGCAACCCGCCCTCTTGGTCACACAAGGTCAGCTGGGAGCGTGGCGACATCCTCCGTCCCGCCACGTATGCCCCGCTGCTCAATGGTGCCGACTGCGTCGTCCACAGCATGGGCATCCTCCTCGAGGCCGACTACAAGGGCATTGTTTCCGGCCGAGAGTCGCCCATCTCCGGCCTAGCCAAGATGTTTGCCCCCGTGCGTGATCGTGGCATCAACCCGCTGGAGAGGAAAGAGGGCGAGGACATCAAGCCGTCCAACCCCAACGACCAGTTCTCGTATGAGGTCATGAACCGGGACAGCGCCATCACGCTTGCCAAGCATGCCGCGGCTGCCAAAGCGAGCTCGTTCTGTTACATATCAGCCGCCGGCGGGGCGCCCGTTCTCCCTGCTCGGTATATTACCACCAAGCGACAGGCCGAGAGCACCATCGCAAACAGCTTCCCCGAACTCCGGGGCCTCTACATCCGCCCACCCTTCATGTTTGATCACTCACGCACGCTTACGGTACCTCTGGCTGCCATGGTCGGCCTGGGCACTATGGCCAACGATCTGACTGGTCATTATTTTAAGAAGTTCATGGGTGCGGCAGGCATCCAACCAATGAAGGTGGACACCGTTGCCGAGGCGGTAGTGGAAGCATTCGGTGATGAAAAAGTGGCCGGTGTCATTGAGCCTGCTGATATCGAGGAACTGGCGGGCAAGTCATGGAGAAAGACAATGCTGTAAAATAATGACTGTGCTTACACCATGCTCCAAAATGTATTAATACCCCATGCGAGGACAAAACTAAAATGCAAATCTATCCAATAATCTGTTTTCATATCATCGTGCCTCGTTCGAAGCTGTCCCGGATCTCAGCCGTGTATTTGTTGTAGAACCGCGACAGCTTTTGGTTGAATTGCTTGTTCTTCTCGTTGATGTATGTCACATCGCCATCGTCGCCGTTCTTGGCCATTCTCTCCTTTCTCTTCTTGAGCCTCTGCTCCTCCGCCCTCTTCAGATCCTCTACAAGCCGGTCCACGGCAGCTTTTTCGGGCTTGTTTTGGGCGAAAGTGGTTGAGTCGGCGGTGGAATAGAAAGTGCCATCCTTGTCGACGGCAATGAGCTCCCCGTCCTCCGTCTCGACAATATCCAGGCCACCAGAGGCTGCCGCCTTTTCGATGGCAGCCATTTTTTCCTTTTCGTATTTTTCCAGGTCCATGTTGATGTTTTTCAGCTGGCGCTTGTATATCTTGTTGCTTTCTTGGGTGTAGTCTGCAAAGGAGTTATTGTCGCGATGCGCCTCCTTCTTCTTCACCCGCTTGTCCCACTTCTCGCTCTCATCAATGGTCCAGTCCCAGGCACGCTTGCGTTCAAAATCCTCGCCAGCCTCCTCCACATCTGCTTTGAGTAGTTTTTGCGATGCGATGGCGTGCTTTCGGTGTAGCGCTGTGAGCTGGCTGGGGTCTGTGGCGAGTCTTTGTGATTCCAATGTTGCCTCCTTCAAGTTCTTCTCGGATGACGACTTGGCTCTGGCTTGTAGGGCCTTGAAGCGTGCCATACGGTCCTTGGCTTTGGCACCGGCGTCTGCTTCAGGTTTGGGTGTTTCCTCTTGTTTCTCTGTTGTCACGGCTACGGAGGGAGCCTCTTCGTGTTCTGGGACATTCTGCGCCTCGGAATCGCTAACAGGCGCCTCGGCGACCGGCGATGCCTCCTTCTCAGCTGCGGAGCTTCTTGTGGTTCTTCGTTTCTTTGTTGGAGGAGACATTGTGACGGAAACGCGAAATGTTGGGGTGGATGTTCAGGTGATGTAGTTGGAAGAGAAGCTTGCGCCTAGGTTCAGTCGCGGGGCGTCGAAAATCAAGACTGAGATGAAGCGCGGGCGCACCTTAATGGCCGGGTATGCTGACTTATCTTGACGGCTCGTGTTGTTTTGCTCCTGCCTACCAATCTTAACCGGATAAACATAAGTGCGATACAAGTGTGGCTGGTGCAAAAATTGCACCGCCACATCATCTGCCGAGGCCAAGGACCCAACACTGATGTGACCCCACCTTCCCCGGATGTTCCAGCGACCAGCGGGACCGCTAAGCCCTAGAGGAAGTCTGCGCCGTTGGGGGCTCAACTTCCCTGTTTACAGTGATTGAAGCACCTGTAACCTCCCAACACAAGGCCGGGAGTACATGGTAGACTGTATCAGCAGTTGTCCATATTCGGCCGTGTTTCCCGGAAGAAATGGACAGATTTTGAGGGGTGGCCTTCCCGGCTTCTTCCCGCATCCATCTATCGGTTGTGTTACATTGCAATTTCCATCCTCTGCGATTCGTGGCTCGGGTTCTTTTTGTTTTTTTGTCATTCAACCACAAACGAGATCCTAGGCTAGTAACATTACCGCCTGCCCATTCCATTCGCAATCGTCAAACCCACCAAACATGTTGCGTTCCGCGGCGTCGAGGAGGCCCCGCATTGACATTCCGATATTCAGCAACAGAGCCCCTCAGAGGCGACGGCAGACCTTCCTGCGCCAGGAACCCAAGGACGGTGAGGAAGAATACTACACCATCAATAAGGCATACCCTTTCGCACCGAAAGAAATCCAACCCCATGAGCTTTTCAAGATCAGCGACCTTCTGCTCGACCTAGACGACGTGGACAGCAAACACGTGCGACCGTTCACAGAACAGGATGAAGCGGCGTTGGAGCGGAAATGGAAGGCTGCTGCAGCAAAGCCAGAGAGAATCATATCCCGGGTGGAGGCAATAGAATCTCGGCTATCCCTTAGCCGATTCAAGGCCTTTGAGCTGTCGTCACTGCCAGCCAATGCATGGCGTGTCACGAACCACGACATGCTCTCTGTCGCGCTGCGTGGTGGTCTAAAGCGGGCCCCACTGATCGACTCGGGAGACGAGGCTCACCACGGGGAGGCCAGCGCCCTCGAAACTTCCAAGGCATTGGACCCGCGAAGGGGACCAGTAGACATGCTCCACAACGTCTGCTCAGGAAACGGGATTTCCATTTACGCAACTCAGGATGATAAACTTCTCTTGCACTGGCTCCTATCAAGGCAAAAAATCGGCGGGTCGCTACGGAATGGTGTCCCGCCTTCCCCGAGACAATTTACCGCGGCATTGAGCCAGCAGAGTTCAATTTCCAGCATTCGAAGACTTGTGTCACAATGCCTGTCGTCAGGTCTCGACGCCACCTTGTTCCAGACCCAGCCAAGAGGGCATAGCGGCCAACCACAAAGCAACCTGTCGTGCGAAATTCGAAAATCGTGCATCAACATCCTCGACCAGCTTGGACCAAAGGATGCCAGTGTCTTCGGCGCCTTGGCCTTTCTTGGTAATCTCGAACAGAGGCTAGCGTCACAACACCAAAGTATTGGAGGCCCGCTCTGCGGGTTGGGTTTGATGCTTTCAGCTCGCATCGGCAATCTCAACGCGACATTGGAGTATTTAGTTCGTGGATTTAAATCTCGCATCTGGATTAAAACACCAGGGGCAATCCCCGATACCTTGAGGGCGCTGGAGGCATTATCACAACACCTCACCGCGGCATCGTCAGAAGGATCGTTTTTCAATCTCCCGGATCGGCAACTTCTTCTGGGTCTCTTGACGGGTCTTGACGTAGAGGAAGGGGAAAGCGCTTGGACTGTGTCATTTCGAGCCCTTGTCCTTCTCTTTCTTGAAAATTGCAGCGGAGAAGATGGCAATCTGGCAGCGGGGCTCTACAAGACGTACATATTGACATTGGGTAGATTAGGTGCCGCGGCGACGCTGTGGAAGGAGTGGCAGGTGTTGGGAGCTGAGATCAACAAACAGACCCGAGCAGGGAAAATTCTGCAGTCAGAAGATGGATCCAGCATGGAAGAGGCCTTTATGGCTGCGATTGGAGCTGCAGGCTCAGTTGTGGCTCGACGCGAAGATGCACTCCCGGCGGACCTTGGGTTAGCGGATTGTGCCACGCTGGACCTAGAATCAATCGAGATGCAGGACCCCAAGGCGTGGTGCGATAGCCGGGGAGATGCTGGGCAGATTGGAGGGTCACTGAACAATACGATGCATGCAACACCTGGTGGTGGTCATGATGGTTGGCTGGCTGCGGTAGACTCGGCCCAGGAGCAGCAGCCAAGGTCAGTCGGTGGGTGAGATGGATGCCGCTTGAAACAGAGGGCCAGGGATGCTTGTACATACATAGACGCACTGATTAGCGGCTGGGTTGCCGCCTGACAATCCAACGACACAGCAGCTGAGACGTACGGTGCCGGCGACCTCTGATTCATCTTTGCAGATGCTAGCTCGGCGGACTAATGACGACTACTTGTACCCGAAGTTCTTTTTCGCAGCATGTTTCACCTACATGCACCTGAGAGACATCCTTCAAGTGATCTGCACCATTTTTAATGGGCGGCAGCAAATGATGACATCGGATGAGGTCGAGCATTAATTACGAACCCCGGCACGCACGCTTCGCCCCGAGACGCCGTGGCCGTGGACAGAGTTTGCAAGTGTCAAATCAGTATGATTAGGATAGGCCGTGGAATACTACGTGTGGACGTACCTCAGGCCCAGAAAAGGTGGGCCCGGTTCCATTCAGCCCTGTGGGCTCCTGAGGCCTGGCTGAGGCTAGGCGGTACCATGAGCGCTGGGCTGGTGCTGGGCGGCCACAGGAGCGGGTGGATGGGGACAGGATGGGAGTTGCATGTCAGTGGTTCTGAAGCTGACGGGGCGGCCCACTGCCCAGCCATTGGAGGCTCTCCATCGTGTTACTTCCCTAGCTGCGTCCAGGTCCCAGCCAGCGCCCAGCCAGCGCCCAGCCAGCGCCCAGCCCCGTGCGAATCAGGCCCTGACTTGGTGGGAGTCTGTGAGCTAGCCCTGCACGCCCGGTACCACCAAGACGAGGAGACGTGCCGATGGGTGCTCGTCTCACGCAAAGCAGGAACACGGATGCCGTCCGTCCCAGGGCCGTCTTGGTGCAGGTCGACACTAAGGAGCACGATGTCAGCCCCGGATTCCGCCTCCGCCACCCTCACTGCCATCATCCGCTTTGCGCTGTGCGGCCTCTGCCTCCCAGATTGCCGATTTTCTCACGCCTGTCATTCCTTTGCCCATCCTTGCCTTGTTTTCCTTCTCCCCAGCCCACACTCGCTTCGCTAACGCCGCCTTGAGATTGCCCGGGACACCCTGACTGACACCCGGACGACGTGCCCTTTCATTTTGTCCTTCTCCTCGCTCTCACGAACCAAGTCTCGTCCCTGACGTTCGTTGCCCTCCATTTCATCCGAAAATCCAGCCTTGGCCCATCGTCGTCGACGACTGGCCGCCTCCTCCCCCTTGGTCAGCAGCTGGGAGAGTATGCAGACGCCATCGCCGCGAGAGCCAAAATGATATTTTCGCTCTCCCGGCCCAGCGGCCAAGCACGGGAGCACCTCTGGTTAAGCTTGGTGCTACTCTCTTGTTTGGTGGGCGTCTCCGTCCAGCAGCGAGACCCCATCAACAACTTCTGCCGGAGATGGGGTCACCAAACCGCCGTCGTCGATGATAAGCTATACATTGACGGAGGATTGATCACATACAGCGGAAGTCAAAATAATAACGTTACCAGTATGTCTCGTAAATTTTGTGCTCGCGCCGACCCCACGCCACGCCTCACCCAAAAAAAAAAACACCAAACTGGCCCAGGAAGGCGGCATCCCAACCCTGAATATCAGCTAACTCATGCCACCCCCAGATCCTTACTTAATCTACCATGACCTTTCCACCGTAGCCGACTCGGGCATGCCTCAGCCCTACGCCAACCTCAGCAAGAACTCTACCATCCCAAATGTGAATGGCGGCATCTTCTGGCCCGATACGGTCAACAAGCGCATCTATCTCTTCGGGGGCGAGTTTTACGGCGAAACGCCATGGTCCTTCACTCTGTACGCCTACGACATTCTCCACGATCAGTGGGACAACTACGGCTCCCCCCGATCAACGTCCATTATGGGTCTGAGCTACGGTGCTGGTCTCTCCATCTCGGATCGCGGCGAGGCTTACTACTACGGAGGGTGGATGAACAGCAACACGGATCCGAACTGGGACGGCGACGCAATCCCGACCTCGTACATGGTCGTGTACGACATGGACAAAAACAGCTGGACCAATAGCACAGGACCGGACAGCGTTGGGCGAGCCGAGGGTGTGATGCTCTACATTCCCGCCGGAGACGGAGGCTTGATCATTTACTTTGGTGGAATCCGCGGTACAGACGGTGGCGCCTGGGAGGGACAGCCCATGGACGAAATCATCATTTATGATATCCTGAGCGGCAAGAGCTATACGCAAAATGCTACAGGTGACGTCCCGGAGTCGCGCCGCCGGTTCTGCGCCGGAGTGACGTGGGCCGAGGATCAGTCCTCGTATAACATGTGAGCATTCTCATCCACACATTGGGGATGCGTCAACTAACAGTTTCCAGCTATCTTTATGGTGGTCTCGGCGAGGCTGATGGGAGTCTCGGGTTCGATGATGTCTACATCCTGACTATGCCTACCTTCACGTGGATTAAAATGTACCCCGATACGAATGGGACGGGTCAGTATCCTCATCACAGCATGAGCTGCAACGTTGTCAACAATGCTCAAATGCTTATCCACGGTGGTTACTTTCCCACGAATACCGACTGCGACTCATCGGATCAGTGGGGTCTGCACAACCTCGATTTAGGAAGACAGAACAAGGACAGCTCACCATGGGCCCTCTGGGAGCCCAACAAAACGACATATGCCGTCCCTACCGATGTGCTATCTATCGTTGGTGGTAAATCGACGGGAGGTGCCACCAAAACCAAGCCCGCGGGTGGATTTGACTCTCCGGATCTCAGTGTCCTCATGACTCGAAAGGCTGAGGCTGCCGTACGAACACCAACCCGAGACGTTGGCGGCTCGGCTACCTCGACAGATACCCCTGGTGGCCCCGGTCCTGGCCTGTCGACCGGAGCCATCGTGGGAGTTGCAGTCGGCGGTGCCGCCGGAGCTGCCTTGATTATCGTTGTGGCATGGTTCATCATCAAGCGCCGACGCAGCGGCCGTGAATCTACCAACGTCTCTTCGCAGCAGCCAATGAACCAGAGCTACGACTATCATCCCGCCCAAAACGACGGCTCCAACTACTCCCAAGGACCGTGGAGTCCTGGGTCATCGCACTTCCCCAACACGAGTCCGCCGCCATTCCAATCTAGCTCGCCCCACACGGTCCAGTCCCACGTCAACAGCACACCAGCGCCGGCCGAACTGCCGACAGACAACAACGACCCGCACATGTCGCCCTACCCTCCTCAATCGCCTCAGGAGCCCAAGTACGACGCCCAAGGCAACTTGTGGGTTCCTCAGGTCACCATGATGGAGCCTCCTCATTCACCCGCGACGCTCTCTGGCACATACGACCCACACTCGGGAAGCAGTTCCAAGCTTTCGCCTTCACAAACGCCTCAACAAACACCCCAGGAACTCTCGACGGAAGCTGATCGAAATCCGCAGCAAAGTAGCCCCAATGTTCACCAAACATATTACCATCCTTGATCAGGGGTTGCTAATTTGAAAAGATATTCCTTTTTTTTTTGTTTTGTATGATTTTTACATGATATTTTTATGGGCTTGACGCCCAGCGGGTTGCTTTTGAGGGAAAATGCCAGCGAAAGCAAGGAAAGCTTTGGAGTACCGGAGTGGGAAATATTCAGTGTTCTTGGAGAGGACGCTGACATTGCATGCACATTGGAAATACTGACCTTTGCTGTAGCCTGGCCCAGTCACTCCCTTCACGGGCCAGGGCTTGTTGATTGTTTTTATCTTCTTTGCACATGCACAACATAATGTGATACAAGTGAAGATAGTTGAACATTCTCGTTGAGAATGGGATTAATAGGCTAGAGAGGGGACATAACATCCGCAGCCGAAATAAATAAAAAGTAAAATAACATGTCAAATATCTTAAACCTAGAGTTTTCTGCACGTCTTGGCATTGTGGACTGTCTTGCTGGTCAACGTCGCCTCTAGTTGATTCATCAATTGATAATTGGCGAAGTTACAATCCAACCCTTGAATGATTGGAACAGGTACATACTACGGCCGCTTTTTGTTGTTGTTGTTTTGTCAGAAAAATAATACTTGGATATATCATCTTTTTACACGGGCTCTATGTAACAAAGTGTTGGACTGGCACTCATTCAAGGGTTGTGTCGTAGTAGCATAGCATGCACAAAATGATGAACTTGGGCTTCAGTAACAAAATTAATAAAAAATAATAATAAAATATTCCTGGATCTGGTGTGACAGGGGTGCAGTATTGACGGAAATGAATCCTCGTAATCCCGATGATGGCAACGGCCGAGGAAAATTGGCATTGAGTTTGTCGACGTAATCAAGCCGAAACTAGGTTCACGGCAACGAAATAGGGGCTCAGATGAACTGCAACAAGACAAGCCTCACCCTGCACATATCCATAAATTTTTTTTTTCTCGGCCGAGCGCCAGCACTCGAAGCCTCGGCTCTGGACAGGGCTTGCATTTCTTTGCTGCTCGGCGCCTGCACAAGCCCTGAACTCAACACTTGTCCTGAACGAAGTGGACGCGCACAAGTTTTGTAGAGGTTTGGGCTGGCGAAATGCCTTGCGCAAGCACGAGGTCACCCTGGTTACTTGCTCCGCGGTAGAATTCGGGCGAAAAGCAGGTGCATCTGGCAAGTTCAGTCTCGTCCTCATAAACCAGAGTTGTGTCATGCTCAAGTTCACAACCATTGAGTGTCCCTTTTCGCGCACCTCAGCACCCCACAAGGCAACGCAATTTAGTTGTTGCTAACGATGCCGGCCACTCGCTTATGGATCTGGGTTGTTGGATCAATCAAATCGCAATCCTTACTCGCCTAAAGTCCGCTGCCCTCGAGTTACGTCTATCCCTGTTCTCTCCCAACACGTTCCACCAACGACGGGTTTTGAGAAGCACCGCAGCCTGCGCCATCCTTGAGAGTAGCCTTTTCTTGCGCGGGATACACCGATATCCTAGCACTCTGTCTTGGCCAAGAGGCCGGATCGTCGCGACCCGGCATCGATGCGATGGACGCTGAACGAATGAGACACGTACGTACGTGCACCTCATTGAAAACGCCTTGGCCCACATATCCACTTCACGCTCATCCCAAGTTTACTGGTAATTTCTGTTTGGCTCAGCATGATGTGATGCAGTATCAATAACCATAGTCGAAAGCTATTCCATTCTCATGTCTTTCTCATTCGGAGTTGCACTTTCCACAGCAGCAGGGTACTATGTTCTATTTCGGCACTTCCTGAGAGCCCGAGTTTAAAGCTTACGCAGTTATTTATCATACAGGCACGGATGTATTTCCGATTTCCCAGCCATCAAATGCGCCAATTGACGCCAGTACACGAATCCTTACCCGTTCGTATTTCGGGTACGCATAGCAAGAACCCGGTGGGTCGTCCCTCTGGGTCCAAAAGTGAACATTATGCAGATGGTTTGAAACATCAATCTTGGCTCGCAATCAGCGAGGTCCGTTTGTCATCCATTTAACCTTTTTCCAGCCCAGTTGCTTATGAAAACTGGACTCTCCATCACTGGATCAGAACCTGAAAAGTGTCCAATTACTTTTTTTGGGTTCTTCTTCTCATTCTTCTTTGACAAGGCAACCCTGAGTATGATTATACTATAGTAAGGTTAAGGGTATGAGTGAATTAATATGCTGATCTTATCTGTGGTCGAGCCGATCCAATCTCAACTCCGCACACGCTACACAGCCACTGTCAAACTCTTGGCCCTGCTCCGCTACGGCGTATGCTGTCCATCCATCTCCTCGTTTTCGTCTCCTGCAGGTATCCATTTAATAAGCAAAAAAAACCCTAACCCACGCAATCCGCTTCAGATCAAGCTGATAAGCCTGGTTGGCGTCACGGGGTCCAAAGGTTCATGGTTGTCAATGGCAACAAAAAGCAATCGTTATGTTTGAAGTCGGATCAATCAAGAGGCACTCCAGTCATGGCTACTACACAATCGCAGCGGAGCGCTCCAGTGGTTGGGTTGCTGTGGGAAAGGTTCAGTTTGTGCTTGGCCTGGACTAACGGATCATGTTCTATAGGGTAAGGTTGTGTGTCGCTCTTGAAGATGTTACGAGCATAGAGTGCGATGAGGTTGATGTAGCCCAGTTGTAATCCCTTATTGTGCGAATCCCATAGCACTAGCTTAGGCTAAGATGGATGTAGATGTTGGATCTCAAGCTTTCATGGCAACCTGCAAAGCCAAGGGCCTAATTACATAGCTGTTTCCTCATTCATTCATGGAACTAGGTAACGCAGGACCGTCTGTTGGCAAGGCTGAATTTTTTTTTCTTTTCCAAAGGGGGAGTCTTACTATTTAAAATTATCCATGTCCCCGAAGGACAGCTGGTAAATCGCCGAAGTCAATATATTGCCTTGTATCCAGGGGGCATCACGAAACTCCGTTTCCATTCATTCTCGCACACATACACCAATGCGCGGCAATTGACAAAGCACGCTTTTCGTCTGGCACAATTTCCCTAGAAAGGACATGCCGAGCCGTGTTGTGCGGTCCAACAGCGCAGGATCTTTGGCTAGCCACGTTTCACGGCACCGATGATGGATGCTGTTCTCATGCGCGTGGAGTTGGACTTTCTATCAACTTGGCTCGGGTCGTCAGACACGGCAGCACAATATTTCCATGAGCACTACAATCTCCACAGAGAGAGGCAGAAAGGGCCAAATAGATGGGAAGACAAGACAGCCACGATCCACTGGCGAGGAGTTGCTGCTAAAACCATCAGGTGCTACCCTATATTACCTCTCCGTGTTGGAACACGTGAATTAGGAGGTGTAATATTGAGACGCGATTATTTCTTCAATCTAGAGGGACCAATCTAGTTCTAATATACCTTGTGAAGCTATCCCTGCCGTTTCCGGCATAACCCGGATTCGGGCTTGATGTGACGCTTTTGGACTAGCCTATTCGCGATGTTCCAAAGCGGCGACTGTAAGGTCGCTGCTTTAACACTCCGTTTTCACTTACCGGCCAGCAACATACGTGACGTATGAGCACGGCTCCAGAAACACATCGCATGCGCGGCATATGGCAACTTTCTGTATGGATTAGTCTATACAGTGTGGGGTGTGACACCCCATTGACATCAAAACTTTGACATCGATCTGTCTCCAATGGACTGAGCCTGTGGCTTAGTCCCGTAGGGTAGAAGAGGTAGGGAGAGGATAGGGCACCAAGTGAGCGAGACAGGGTGGCGGCGAAGAGACGAAAGGGGGGGCAGAGAAATGGTAAAGGAACTTGCTCCTTGAGTGTATGGATGATATTCAACAGACTCCTAACCACAGCCGCCGTTGGGTCAATCCATAACACGGTCCATCTATCACTGAACAATGTTCGATTTTCAAACAAACCAATATGATCAAGATAATCAAGTACAAAGAGGGCAGATAAATTTCGGACTCAACACTGGTCTATTTTTGCTTGCTACCTCATTCACGGATTAAAAAATACCAACCAACAAGAGATAGCCATGTAGCCAGTCCATGGCACCAGCGCCCAAGCTAGGTATTGTATAGGGTCCCCAGTATTCATGCAATATTCTATACACAATGCCAGTGTACCAGAAACTATTTCTACCAAATAGCTAGGCCGTGTTCGCGATGAAGGTCCTCAATAGAAACCAAGGCCCTCTGACGAAGAGTCTGAGGGGGCAACCCCCTTAAACCAGAGCACAGCAATCGCCATTGCCTGGAAGATATCTGCCCCTGATTTCACTGTCTCTGCTTTCACAACCATGACCTCCTGATACTGGCGCATGGTCTGGCGAAGTCGAAAGTACAACGTGTAGCGGTGGCGACGTGCCCAAGACATCCTTTTTCGATACCTAAAAACAAGCCAGTTCAAACAGTTGGACCACATTCTTAAAACCAGGACCCTGAATCTGATTTTGCCCCGGTCTTGCTGGATCATCCCGTTTCATACCATGGCTTACGCAGCATGCATGACGGTCGATGTCTCAAGCTTGTGTAATCAAACTGCTTCATCAGTGGCATGTGTCGGCGGTGTTTGAGACTTCTTTCGTTTGTTGAGAATCGCTTGAACTGCATGGAGTGAGCCAACAGTTGCCTCTCATGACGGATAAAAAAAAGACGACAATGGTACGTATTCAGGATCCCATGGTGTCATCCATCGTGCTTTGACGCAATTCCTGTTCACCGTCATATGGTTTACTGCAGATGGAAACCTTGCTCGCCCCAAAGAAGGGGTACCCGCGGACTCGTCTACCAACAACTCTACGTTTCCACAGCAGAAAGAAGGTTAAGGCACAACCTTGGCGGTTTCACGTATTGGAAGCTTTTGCCTGCTTATACTTGGGGAGAAGCCGCAGGGGCAAACAAACCAATGCACCCTGATACACACGTCTCGGTGCAATGGATTTAATTTAAAAAAATTTCTTTTTTGGTCAAACCATGTTCCGGACCCTGAGTGGCCCTCGCCAAAAAAGAAAAGAGAAATCCGGGGATAGACGCCAAGCGCGATACGCAATCACGACATGGACTGACGCCATTCAGCTCCATTTTCAGGAACCGCAGGCTGAGGCTTCAACAGAGCCGCCGGAAATGGTGCAATTACACAACTGCGACGGTTGACACCCCCCATCCTCCCCCCGTCCTCGTTTGCCTGGGTCAGCTCCGGGGCAGCTGCAGGGCAGATCTTGGCCCCATGGAATGTTCGAATACGTGCAGCGAATGGTGTGACGGGGGTGTGCGGTGTAAGCGTGTTGGCTCGCGCGGTGAGCGGCTAGCTGCGGTGAAAGGCACGGGGGGCCGAAATGATGCCATGATGATGGTGATTATGATGGTGTTGGGCATGGCAGAGACCTTGTGCCCTTGTGATGTGGCATTCATCTGACGCCATCACACATCAGCCGTATCTGCTCGGACGGCCGAGGGGGGTTGAAGGCGGAAGCTCCGAGGACGCTGGGCACGGCATGGCGAATGGCAAAAGCTACGATGGCAGCAAAGGCAGGCCAGAGTCGGGTTTATGGGCTGATAAGTTTGGGCGCGTCCACGTCGACGGCTCGAGGCCGTGGCGGTGATGGAACACAAAGCGTGGGGAGGGTGGGACATGCAGCGGGTAGATGGAGGCGGCAAGATGGCCGTCGTGGTGGATGGGGAGGGGCCGATGAACACCCACGTCACAGAGAATCCGACGCTGAGGGACAGATGGGACAGAAGGAGCGAGGATCGATGTAACGGCAACCCGCGTCCGAGAGCAAAGGGTCACCTGCCGCGGCAGGCAAGACAAGAGAGCAACTGGTGGGCGCGAGATAAGCAGTCACGGGGACGATAGCTGGCGGATCGTCGGCCAGTGAAGCGACGGGGAAACGAAGGAGAGACGGGGGAAAGAGAGACGAGGGACCGCCGGTATAGCGCGGGCAGACATGGCTTGACGATAAGCACGAGGAGAACAGATGCAGCCAGGAAGTAACTCTGGCTGGATGGCCGGCCAGAGCGAGTGACAAGAGCAGCTCAACTCCAGCTGGAAGCACGAATAGAAGCCGCCAGGACACGACATCTGCACTTCGGCAGTGCCATGCCGCCCCGCAAGTCAACATGGTCCGTATCCGCCTGTCCGTGTACTGCGGTTTGGTAGTTTAGTCGTCTCTTCCCTCGCACTCCCGTCTCTTGCATCTTTGGCGGGACATATGATAGGCACAGCCAACACCTGCCCGCCTGCCCCAGTGCGTGCCCGATAACTAAATCTGGGATTTCCCCGTCGGTGCCCGGGCTGCCATGGGCGGCCGGCAGGAAGCGGAAGGGGTGGGTCGGCGGTTTGTTGATGGGATGCACGACATGGGGAGATGATGCGAAGATGCGAAGAGGGGGGGGTTGATCCACGGAAGGTCCCTTTTCGCGATAAGGGTAGCTCTGGAAGCCTTTGATAAGAGCCGGGCGTTATGTTCCTGCAGCATCCGGCCCAGCAAGCGCCACGGCGGGCTCCGGTGCGGCCGGACAAGGACCGAGGAGATGATTGACGGGCTGGCTGATTGATTGACTGGAGAAACGAGATAACTGATTATTACCTTCAGCACAGACAGGACGCAAAGGAAAAAAAAATATAATATATGGGCGGGTGTGGCGCGTCAACAATAACTTGTTTCGTACCTGGTCACATTCCCCCCCCCCCCCAAAAGAGGACAGGTCCAGAACCGGCAGGCCCCTTATCGCGGGAGTATTTTATTTTATTTTTACCTTACTTTGTAACTGGACTGGACCCCTCGTGGTGCAACACCCGGGGTGTTCTGATGGCGAGATGCATTGCCATTTTAGATTCAAGCTGCCAAGTGAGTGTGAGAAAGTGTGTGCTTGTGTGCGTGCGTGCGCCTGTGTGCGTCTGTGTGCCTGACTCACATCCATCCGAACATTCATCAAACCCGGAGAGAGGCCGCTGGCCTATCATTCCAGCATGTCCAGGTTATTCGAGGCCCTCCGCTCACCTCTTTCTCGAAATGGGAGGGACTGAATCCAAGGGATTGGTTGGCTGGCTGGTTGGCTGAAATGGCTGCACATGGATGAATTGAGTATAACCAGCCCATCCACACATCCAGCTCTTCAGCCCAGCCCAGTCTGGCTCAGAAGGCAAATCGGGACGCCAAACTAGGGTGCAGCTGTCAACGTGGGCGTTTTCGCCAACTCCATCATTTTGTCGTGAACCCCATCAACTCTGGGATTGGCCCGGGTCTCGCCATCGTGGCATTCTCAACCGCCTGGAACAAATCCCCGATCTCTTGCACCGAAACAATCCGAAGCCCCAGCGTGCCAGAACGATTGGCCCGTGAGCACAGATGATGTGATTTCAACCTTTGCGAATTGCCCCTTGGGTAATCCACTCCGCGAAAGAAAATTTTTTTCCTTTCAGAATAAAATTTTTTTCTCGCTTGCTTATTGTAAATCTATTCGCTGCTGTGTTACTGTTGTATTCCTTGCTCAGCATGAATACCGGAGCCCCTCGCCCCCGATTATTTCCTTTTTCCTCTCGGAACTGATCAAACCGTGGGCGACTCCTGAGCCGCAACTGGTCCACTCGCTCTTAAGGTGGCAGAGATTGGGGATGCTGGTGAGGAGGAGCGGGAGTGGGCCGAGCCTTGCACCTGGGAAACGGCCAAGGTCACAATTGCGAGCGCAACACGTAGCATGCCACTTGCACACATGTCGATCGGGTATCATAGCTGCCATCGGCTTTTCCTGTGCGGGGAATGGCATTGCGTGCACGCAATTGCTGTGTCGCGATTTCTCCCGTGTCTCACCTTGTTTCCTCGTCGTGGGTTGATGCAACTCTACCACGCACGCTGTCGTCGGCGGCGCAGCTGCATAAGAAGCTGGGCGCTCATGGATGGAACATGGCGTCCGTGTCTTGGGCGTGGGGAGTCTCGACGACGACGGACGACCCTGAGGGCAACACGTCAAAGAGCTCGTGCCATGGGACCAAGAGGTTACATCGACGAGCTGCCAGTTCCGAAACGGAGCCGCACAACTCCACCTCGGTCCTGCAGATCATGGAAGAAGCTATGGACCGTCATGACTGCGTGCGGGTGTTCTGGATGGGCAGGACACACAGGCTCCCTCATCCAGATTGGCCGGGTGCCCAAAGGCGCAGCATGCACACCAACAACCTCTGTTGGGACATACACAGCCCGAGAGCAACATAGCTCCTCCAGCTGTCAAGAATGGGGATGATGTGCAAACCGACCCCCGGACGGAGCCAAAAGGCACCAGCGCCAGTGACCCCCACGCAGGCTCCAACCATCCCACCACGACCCTGATGCTTGTCTCGTGGGCGTAGTGCCAGGTCCTGAACCAGCCCTCAAGGTGCTGCTGAGTTGCTCCAGCTTTTGTTCACGTCAGTCCCCGTTCTCCAGATGCACGCACACCTGTCGGCCCTATCGTCGACGTGCCGTGTCGCGTCGTATCGCACCGTATCTGCCTACGAAAAGTCCAAGTGGCCAAGTCATGTCCCTGCATGAGGATTGACGGTCCCAATTGGCTTGCGCGGTTGTCACCGGTTAGTGACCCCAGGAATGAGGTGAGGGTCTTGTAGGCGATGACAGGGCCTCATGGGCACAAGACCCTGATGCCCGGCGAGCCAGCAACGTCCTGACTCAAGTGAGTCGATTCGTCCTTGTCTCTGTGGCCCCCTCCCTCCCTCAATCAAGATCCGAGTTTGTAGCCTGTCTGGCCTGTCTGGGGTGTTGTAGCCCATCAATGGCCCCGCTTGTTCCAAAACCCAACCCCGCAGGCTATTCGCGCCGCCGCGAGATGGTCTAGTTCACTTTGACCACATCTTGTCCAGCATAGCAAATTGGCCCGGAAAGGAAGTGTGAGGAGAGGGGGTCACACAACTGATACTAGCCTACAAAGGTCCCAGCTGAGACAGGCCTGGCCCGACAAGCCGAGCGAGTCCGGGGGAGATAACAGCGGAGCTGAGGTCAATTGAGCAAGATGAAGAGGGGGAATTGAGGACGAGACAGACACGAAATGATCTGAGCGGTGACCTGCAACCCGGCATTGGAGCATGGCATGTGGACAGCGAAATCATGAACAGACCGGTAAGCCTAAAGAAACCCGGCTCCGGTTCCCGATGCAAGAGTGCACAGATAAAAAAAAAGGTAAACTGGGCAATACCATCGTGCAGTGCAGGTTGCAGAAGCGCAGCGCAGCACAGGGCAGCTTGGCATGGATAGGCTGGCCAGCTTTGGCTCCATGCGCGGGTTGCTGGGGATAGCAACGGGAATCCTTGGGAAGCTAAGGGAATGCCGAGATTGACTTGAATTGATCCTTGTGTTTGTGATTGTGATTGTGCTGAAGATGCAGCGCAAAACAAACACAGTGCTTGCCTGCCAGGTTGATCTTTGCCTGTCACTGCGGCAATGATGTGGTGCAAGGTGCAAGGTGAGGTGGTGTGGTTGTCTGTATCATGTCGCATGTCTCGACAGTCGAATCCAGTTAGTATGACGACGCTGGTTGACGGTACCTCCTGGGGTTCTCTTTGCCCAGTTGTTGTGCCTCGGCGGCAGTGACCTTGCTGAGCCCATGTCTGGCAAATCAATTTGCTTTCTTGCTGCGTGCAGTTGTGCTGCCTGAAGCCTCCCTGCGTCCGCACAACTCGCCGGTGCATGCCAGGCCAAAAGGTTGTTAACCCGGGCCCGACATGTCCGATATGCGTCTCCAATGTTTAGCCGCTCGGATTCGGGCCCGGTGGAAACGAAGCTCAGGCCTCGCATCTCACATCTCACACCTCAGCAATGATAACACAGTGCTTGATAAGAGTGCCGATTTTTATTTTTATTTTTATTTATTTTTACCGAGCAAGGCAGTTGGACTAGCAATCTAAATTTATTGTCAACCAACAAAGGTGGCCTCTAGAACCGTAAAAAAAGAATAATAACCCAAGAATGTGCCCCGGTGGTCCGGATCAACAAAACGGGCCGTGACGGACTGCGGAAGCGTCAATGTCAATCGACAGAGTTTTGTTGGCGTAATGGCTTCGCAATACGCAAGAATAACTCAGCAAGACGCACTGCGGTGACGGAAAACGTGCTCAGCGGGGTGGATGAGACGAGGACCACAGCGCCTTCAGTAGTCAGCTTAGCGGACCGCCTCTCAAGCACGCACGATCCGGCACTGTCTCCCCGTAAAAATAGCCCGCTGCGTGCCCCTCTCAGTGGCTCTGCTGCCCTGTGGTGCCCCCCAGTCCCCAGTAAAAACAGTGGTACCCTCCTTCCCCAGTGGGCGGTCCAGTGGAGGCGACCCCTCAATTCGGTGGGGAAGGTGCAGCACGGAGCTTACAGAGAAGCAGGGAAGAAAAATTATGTAAACAGTTTTTGTCCCTGCCATGGATCGTGAGTGTGTAGACGATCCCTGACGGCATTGCGAATTGGCAGCCAGCGACCTGGATGGCCTCATTGATCTCAATTTTGGATCTTATTCGACCTCGAGTGCATCATCGACGTTACATCTTGCGGCACTACCCTAATGGCATTATCTCGACCATCCCAAGAATTGCACCGTGGTCATGGCTGCTGTTATACTGCACCATGCTATGCCATACCTTGCCATGCACCACGCTGATGGATGGTCAAGGCCAAGGCCAAGGCTAAGGCCATTCCATTCCAATCCTAATCCATCCCGTCACCTGCCCACCCTCCCTTGACCTTGGCCTAGCCCTCTCCAGTGTCCAGAAAGGTATCCAGCAACAGCAACCCGAGCTGCCCACCCACCCACACAGCTCGCCCTCTTTCTCATCTCGCAATCCTCCCCACACCCTCCAATGACTGGCCAGGCTGGGCCCTCTCTTTGGGCTACCTGCACGCCCCTCGAGAGAACAACCTTGCTGGAGGACGAGGAGACAAGGAAGAGTCGCTCGAGGTGGGTGCGTGCCTGACATTGCCCATGATACTAGCTCCGATCGGGATGGACGGAGAGCCCTGGGACTGCACGACGTACGTAGGTAGTGCGCAACCCAAGCTCACCACGGCGGCACGAGCTGTCGTTGTCTTCGTCCGTCCATCGAGCGCTTGCTCGTCGTGCGCTTGTCTGCGCCGATGATCCTTCACCGTGGCCCATGACACCATGTCGAGATTTGCTGCCCCTCCTCTGCTCTGGGACATGCGGACATGGTCCAACCAACTATGTGCGAGCCCCTACTAGTCCCAAGCGTTCAGACATGCCGGAACACACACTATGGTCGATGGCTGCAACATCGACTGGCTGCATATTCCCTGGTTCGCCAGTCTGCCGCCTCCGGTGCTGTCTGGGCCGCCGGCTGGTGGTTTGCTCGTTTCGAATCGCCCATGCCGCCCACGCCATGTTCTGCTCTGACCATTGAGAGAGCTCCGGGCCCCTGGTAGCTAGGTAGCTCACCCCAAGATACAAGAACTGAAGCTTTCCCCATCCTCGAAGAACCAGTTTCCCCCCTCTCCCCCTGACCCTCCCCAAGCCAGCCCCAAGCAAGCAAGATTGATGGTCCGTGGTTCTTCGGTTCTTTGGATCTCATTCTCTGTCAATCCGTCCTGAATCCTTCCATACCCCATCTCCTGGCAAACGGCCCCATACACTCTGATTGCCGTTCCTCTGCCAAGTCTACCGTGCCCCCCTTCCCATATCCGTGCCCGCGCTTAGCATCACCAAAAAAAGTCTTATCAATCTGCCACCAGCTCCTCCACCTCCTCAAACGCCTGGCTGCCTGCTTCTCCGTGCTAGTGCTGCTTCCTAAGCAAACCCGCCCATCCCATACCGCAAGGCCCGTCGTCAGGCTCCCGTGGTTTACTCGGCCTCAACGCCTTTCTAGTCCGTTCCCAGTCAGCGGGCGTCAGACACCCTCCCACCACGGTTCAGGAAGCGAGGTCACTCAGCTGGTTCACGTATACTTGGAAAGGCACACACACACATACACTTTTGCGCACACAATCCCGCTCACGCTCACGCTTTCTCTCTCCTCTCACCCTCGCACGCGCCCAAATCTTGGCCCTACCAGACACACTGCTACCACACCACGCCACTTACACAGACACGACGAATCCCCAACGGGAACGAACCCACCGAAAAGGGTCACAAGAAGTCGCCAGTTTTTTACCAACCAGGTCCGCTGCCGCTGCTCCTCCCTGCAAAGGCCCTACCCGTTTTTGCACGTCCCTGACCTCGCATCAACCAACGGATCCACGTTCCCCTTGCGCGGTGTGCTTGATAGCTGCAGTGTCGATTGCCCACCACCATTGGCTCGT
The DNA here is from genome assembly GCA_013406985.1 of Calonectria crousiana. Classification (NCBI taxonomy): domain Eukaryota; kingdom Fungi; phylum Ascomycota; class Sordariomycetes; order Hypocreales; family Nectriaceae; genus Calonectria; species Calonectria crousiana. The sequence goes on along the minus strand of VTGD01000146.1, from coordinate 42,732 downwards.
CCTCCTGGCAAACCATCTCCGCTTTCGGCTCCTCGCTCACTCAATCACGACGACCAGAGTCGAGTCACAGGTGCCCCAACTTTTTCGCAAGCCATCTCGTACAAAAGGTCTCGCGTGCCCCGACTTCGCCCACGCCGCCGCGTGGACAAGCCTTGCAGAATATTATTTATCAGGGCGCGAGTCGTCGACTGACAAGACTCGGTCAGGCCCATAATCTATTTGACTTTTCTTTGTCTTCTTAATTCATCTCCTTTCACCCTATCCCCCTTGCCTCGCTCGCTTTCTCTCGCTCGAGCTAGCTAAAAGTCTCCGCTTATTCGCCAAACACCAACCGCCTAGCACGCTGTACAACCACCCCCGGCAGCCGTCGACCAGCACAAACACAGATCGCCAGCTGCTCGCACCCCCGGTGCCCGCTAAATCACCGCCGAACTGAACTGTCCCCCCCTTCCCCTCACCCATCGCACCGGAGAGCGCCCCCAGCTCGGTTTGGCATTAAACTCGACTTGACTTCAACTGCGGATACGCAACACTTGACACCGCGACGCCCGCTGAAGGTTTAAAATTATCCAGAGCAGCCGACGCATCCTCGACCGTGCCGAACCTGAGATAGCTCAGCCTCGTCCCCACGCTGCAGATCTGCTAGTCCTGCGAGTGCCTGATCGGTGACGCAACATCGAGTCTGTCTCCCGTCAGTTCCCTGACACCTGTTTTTTTTTTCTTCCCCCTCGTCCCATCGAGATCTCCGGGAACGGGGAATTAAATCCAGGGACCCCCCTTCAAAAGCCCGACCGCTGCTTGAACCAGCCTGCGCACGCTGTCCTGTCGATTTCTTGGTCCAACGTCCAGCTTGGTCACCACCCGCAAAGAGAAAAAAAAAAAATTCTCCACACAAACATCCACCGGTCTTCTACCTTCGGGGAATATCATCCTCTCGTCCCTGCACATGTGCAGGCGCCCCGACCACACAATTTGCCACCTCGGAGCATCAACCCTGGCATCACACATTATTGATTTGTTCGCACACGACATAGGCAAGAAAATTTTTTCGCAACCCCCTTTGAGGTCGGTTTCTGGCGTCTAGCGATAAGCGACAAAAAAAAAGCATTGGTACCTGGCAGGCCTACCAACTAAAAATTAGAGGGCCGAATAAGCAAGGTCCTCCCCGCAGTCGAACCACTGAAAGAGTGTTCGGCCGCCCGCAGAGCAACAGGCTTCAGGCGCTATCAGTACTTGTACTAATACCTTCCCTCTTTATCTATCCCGCTCCTCCACCTCCACCAACACTCTTCTCCTCTGGTCATATCATACCTTTCGCACCCGGCCATTCAAGGCCCAAATTTTTTTTCCACTTTCCATTCTTTTTCTTCTTCTTCTATACCTTCCTACACGATGCATCATAGCCGCAAGAAGTCTGGCCACGGCCTCCCCAACACATCCATGACGGACGTGCGAAAAGCAGTCACCGCATCCGACTCTGCCAAGTACAAGCGGCCCTCCATGACTCGACGACAAACTCCCCAGAAGCTCGGTCGGAGCCAACGTGAACGGGAACGCGAGAGAACCGAGTCCTGGGAGGATGAACGGGAGAGTTTCCCTCAATTCTGGTACGTCTCACGTCATTCCTCGAATGTTCCTTTGCATCTATTTGCTTTTTCCTTGCCATTTTTTATTATATTCTGTTTGTTTTTGCTTTTCGACGGGTTTCTGTCCACCCACACAGCCCACCCAGCACAGCCCTGTATCGGGTTCCTTGCTTCGCCCTGGCAGCACGCAGATGCGTCATCCACCGCCAGTTCGACGATTCTTCACCACACCACCACCCCTCGCTAAAATTCAAAGAACCTTGGGCTAACCTTCGGCTCGCCGGTATAGCATGACGTGCGAGAAGCAATTCATCCCTCACGACGATATGGGTCTCTACTGCTCCGACAAGTACGTACAAAACTTGCTCGAGATTGTGGATCTTTGCATTCCACCTTGAAATCCCCCCGCCTCGAGTTCCTGTTGCTAATAATAACGCTCCAGTTGCCGTCGAATCGATCAGACTTCGACGTCACAGCACGCGTCCTCCGTCCGCAGCTACGCATCTGGCAATTACCCCTTCTACTCTGCGGGCAACCCGGAACCTAAGGACATCATCCCTCGCGCCTCACCCTCGCGGCCTAGTTCCATGCATTTCACTTCTCCACCGATCACTCCCGGTACCGGCTCCGCAGCTTACCAACACACTTCGGCCATCTCGGCCCTCCGGTCTCTCAATGTGCGCCCCCCGAGCCCTCCGTCGCCAACGGGCAGCTCCAGCAACCTGTGGCCTTTTAGCCGCAGCGCTGCGACGAGTCCCCACAACTCCTACTCCCGCCCTTCTGCGGCCTACTTTTCGTCCACGTACGACGGTGGCTACTATGCCGGCGGTGCCTACACCTATGACGGCAGCTCTGGCGGAATGGATCGCCCTCTCCCCTCGCGCCATCCTGGGACCTACTCTCGACCTAAGAGCATTGAGCTTGTGACACCCATGGTTGGCCGATAGAGAGTGAATCAGGAAACCTACTGGCGGGCGGATTGACAGCCCAGCCCGCCTCCGTAACTCTGCCGTTGTCCCAACCCTCGACTTCCGCTTTGATACAAGGAAAAAAAAACAGTAGTCGAGGCCAGGATGACCGCCCATTTCGCTGAGGGTGCACTGCCAGTGTGGTTGCACAGAGCTGAGAGTTATTGTGGGGACAATTTTTTTTTTCCTCTAGTGGCTTCGGTCGCGCGGCCTCGGACGCCCCGCCGCAGTGTTGCCCAAGATGGCTGATCACGATTGCGGGGTTGCAGGGATCTACCCAGTCCTCCTTGCAAGCGTGTGTCTGGGGAAGGGGATATCCTATTCTTGTTTCCCACAAGCCGCAGCCGGGAGCACAGCACACGCGGTGTCTTGTGGGTTTGTTGTTTATTTTGTTTTGTTGGAATCTGGGACGGGTGACTTGTTGCCCTCCCTGGCGCTCAAAAGTTTTCACGCATCATCACAGTGGAGTTGAACGACCTTTGCTTCTTTCCGTGGCGGATCGGTAATTTCGCACGACGATCCCCGCACAATGGCGGCCCTTTGATCACTTGCGACGGCACACGCACCAGCCCCGCGAATTAAAAGTGGTCATTTGGGCTTGTCTTGTTTGGATCTCCTTCACCCCTGAGTCCTGACCGACTTGGGAATCGAGAACGGTATTTCACAACCTTGGCATATTAGAAGGCATCGTGCATGCATGCATTGTTTTTCTTTTCTTTCCTTCTTCTTCTCCTGCATTGGGTGGCGGATATTTCGGCAAATGTATAATTTTCCGTTTTCAACTTTTATTTTTTGTGCTGTTTTTTTTTCTTTTCATAAATTCTGCTGACTCAAGCTGAGATGGCGGCGGCATCTTGATCCCCTCATCATCAACAATTGGTTCAAAACACAAACATATACAGGCTTTGGCTCATCATTCACTTGATTGGGCGCGAGTCATTTCACCATCAAGGCACTTTTTATCATTTTCATGTTTTAACGAGGAAAGCACACACACATATATATATTATATACCAATCATGTATGAATCACGCACAATTTGTTGCGTCGGGAACATCGGATCGCGTTTTTTTTTATCTACGAGGGAGGAACTCTGCATTTGCATAGCAGCTACATGGGATTACAAACTTGTTTGAATGAGAGATAGTGAACGCATATCAAAGAAACGGGCCGGCCCCCGCCACAACGGGTACAACGGACCTTAATTCTGGAATTGTCTTGTGATTTGAGACCCTTGGTGTTGTGAAGGTTTGGGCCGTCTCTCCCAGCCGAAAGGCAATATTCCCAGCCGTGCCCACTAGGTGCGGGTGTCATTTCGTCTTGTCACATCGACTACTCACGCCACCCTCCCAAGTGCCGTGGCCAGAAGCCCACGTCGGCTCCCTTGCCAATGTCGATGCCGTGGGGTCCCCGGATTTTCTTCCCCAGACTAGCAAGGTGGGAGGAGAGGCTAGAGGCTGGAGGCTAGGTATCATAGTGGGACGATCTCGGACGCGGGGGGGAACGTAGGGGTGGGATGGAGAACCAGAAGTTTGGGAGTGACAGTTTTATTAGGTGTTAATGGCAGCTAATGCAAAGACGAAGCAATGTCGCGGGGGGGGTGTTGGCGCTCGAGCGAGGCGTCATGTGAGTTGGCACGCCTTGCCCACGGCTTTTGCCCACGCGGCACCCCCATGGCATCATTTCTTGGTCGAGAGAGGCCCAGGGAGGCCCCGGGTGACTCTGCGAGAGACTTTCCCGGGAGGCAGCAGACCCTGCGTGTTTTTGGCTGCGGGGAAAGGGGGGGAGAATGGGGAAGGGAAGGACGTCAGCGGCGGGAGAAATGTGGTGCTCATGCGTGTTCTCGTGAGAAGGTGTAGCAGTTTTCTCTTTTTTGTTGGGGATGGGTGCGTGCATAAGGGCTGGAATGAGAGATCATTGAAATGGTGGTCTGGTTCCGTGGAGATGTGAATTTTTGTCAACCATTTCAACCACCAACACCTTGATTTTTTTTTCCCTGTCCAAATGTGTTGGGCTAGCGAAGGAGGGAGGGGGTAGCAGGTTTGGGCTGAGCCCCGAGCATTAGGCCGTGGAAAAGCACCGGTTCCCTGGGTTCATCTTGGTTTGATGGTGTTGAAGAGCGGTAGTGGGCATCAAAAAGCAAGATGGTCACAAGCTGCGAGCGAATCAGGACTTGCATGTTGCAGCACGGTGGTGACGCTATTATGGCTCTGGGGAAGAAAGGGGAGGGGGGGCCAGACTGTTTGACAATGCCACCCGCTGTATTTGACCGCGTGGGCAATGTTTTGGAAAGGCTAACTGCAAAGGGATATGCCGATGGTGATGAGGGAGGGGGAGCATCACTTCGCTCTTTTGGGGGTCAAAGTCAGCACGATGCATCCGAGTGTGATCGGCAGGTTTTTTTCCTTCCTCATGTTCTGCTGGTGCATGAGTTCGGGGGAATGAAAAACCCCGAATGTGGCTGGACCCTGGAGTTTCCCACTCCCGTTATACGACGTGGTGCAAGCGTCAAAAGCGGAACGTGTGTTGATCCTCCAGGTTGGTGTGGTTGGCCTTGTGCCTGTTGAACGCGTAGATCCGTGGCTCAACACCCCCATACCGTCACGGTTCAACCCTGGCACCGATTCCTTCGGCCTCGTAGTTGGATGAGGCACTTGTGCATTGGACAAGACTGCGGATCCAGGCTCTCGAGATGCCCGGTACACTCGCTGCAAGGTGAGAGCAACCTGTCGTTTGTTTCCTGACTGCTGTGTAAACGGTAGCCCTCGTGTCACTGTGGTCGGCATGGTTGTGTGTGATGTTGCAAGTTGGTCACAAACCGTTGATCTTCTGATGTCATCGTTGATTAGGTGGCAGCCTACGAAGCACGCTAGGAAAGCACTTTCGACTGAAAATAGCTGGGAAGCCACGAGCCACATAGACTTCTTTTCATGTCATCCGCGCTTGATGCCTCGTGAGGATACCTGAGGTCTTCTTGATGATGTAATGATTGATGGGTGATTGTTTTTATGGGCTGCTTTGACAGGCACGGGCTATATCTTCAGCGCAGAAACGTCCCTGCTGCATAGCAGAGCCCACCGGCATTAGATGGTGTTCCCAGTATTGTGGTCTCTTCATTTCTCATAAAGAGGACTTTGGTACTGGTGTTAGCGCCAGCCAAGCCCTTCAACATCATACACACTTGGGTTGTTATGCGTACAGGCAAATTGGCAGATACCTTTATATGCCGTGAACGGGATGGAGAGCCATGCCAACTTCGGCCCAGCTCTCGTACGGCGTCTTGGGCTGGGTTTCTTGTGTCAAACCTTGGGCTGGCCTCATAGAAGGTAATGGAAGCTCTGTATTCCGCTTGACAATGCGATTGACTGGGAATATTTTCCATCGCTTGCGCCTAATTCTGGAGGTCCTGGAAGGCTTCGTGGATAGATGCTGATCCATCAGCAAGGACGAATCGTTCATCGCCGGAAGATCGTCACAGGAGGAATCCGTTTCTGATGAAGAAAGCCTCAGCATTCTTCAAGATGTTGCCTCACCTCAATCACCAGCCCCATTAGATACGGGAATTTCTGCCGTATCCGGACAACGGCTCCATGTTTTGTGGACAAAGACTACTTTGGATGTAGCATGAACGTGGTAGCGAATAGTCAGCATCCCGCCATCCCGTGCAGCACTGCTTTGAAGATGTAAATTTCTCCAGCTTTCTATCAATGTGCTATTGTCTTTTTTTAATTGATCCCAACGCCAAGACGCACTGCTCAAGACTGAGCACAAGATTTGTGGTCGCAACTTGCGGGTGCTCTTGTTAGAATACTTTCCGTGGCTGTGTAGTTCTGGGGAGGGCAGCGCGGGCTCTATTCTCTTCAACCACTTATTTTGTCCTCTCACAATACCAAGACGCACAAGTGACTTTCCATGTGAATAGCTTTTCTGGTATCACTGGTGCCGGTGATGAGTCGTTTCGTTGAGCCCCCTAATCACGTCCCTGATCTTTTCAAAGCTAGGATTCCAGGGCTTTGGGAAAAAAAACTTCTCGAGTCTGTTCTTCGAGGTTGGTCAAAATAACTCCTGTAGAAACCGGGTGCATCTGAAGAGTCAGGCCTCCATTCTTTAACGCCTCACCAGTTAACGATGGCCTAATACGATTCTAGGCGGCATCTATTCTACACGGAGGAGGCATTTTTTGAATTAGTGTCGAGAATACCAATGAAAATTTATTCAGGCTCCTGTGCTTGCAAATACGGATGTATTATAACAAATCAACCACTGACATAATCACCAACCGGCGCTCGATGGTAAAATTCAATGATCAAAGAATGAAAATTGGGACAAGCGCGTCGGGATTCTTCACGCAGCTCAAGGTGTCGGCATTGTTAATGGGAAATGGCATCCGTGATGACGAGAAAGCATACGATCCCACTGAGAAACCCGTATGCGAATTAAAACCAGTGCTCTAGAGACAGTTTGGCGCCGTGGATCGTTTCGAATACATGCAACCGTCTTCAAGGCTGGATTTGGACTCGTTAATGCAGCAGCGAGAAATTTTGCGCGTCATACTTGCGCTCCCAGGTGGTCAATAAGAAGTGCCATCCGCTCTGAGCAAGATTCAACATTCCACTGTGGCTCGAGCAACCGTTGAGAGGTTACAGCTAGGTCAACCAACTATTGCAAATTCCGTATTGTTCTCGACTCTTGTGAGGGGTTGGTTGGTTGGTTGGTTGGTTGGTTCCGAACAAGGGGTAGCTGGTTTCTCATCAGACTACTTTTCTACAGGGCCATGGCTCTTTTTTCACCAGAATTCCCTCTTCAGCGGATTCCCTAACAAGCTCGCCTCACTTTACTGCTGCGAGCTCGTTGCGACCCTCAAGACTTGCAGATCAGCTGTCCCAGCTAGCAATGGGGATCCAGCCTACAGGGGATGAACCAACGATTCCCCAAACCTGGCTGCTCAAGAAACAGCCACGCTCGGGAACTGTGCCGCGGTAAATCAACTCTCTTGGCCAGGTGCCGTCTTCTGCTCCGAATCAATCAAAATGTAAAGCATTGTAATCTCAATTATAACGAGCATGAAAACACGCCCCTCTTCACTCAAAACTATTTTTACCCCCTCCTATTGTCTTGTGGTTGGATTTCACACATTATGCATTGCCAAGCACGGTGGATAATCTCATAAAAAGACTCAAGAGTCAAAATCTCTCATCATGACAGGCCATTTTGCCTGATAAAATACATAGCACAATACATTGTCAGTCCAGTTCTCCATAACGTCCTGTCCAGTTCAGTTTCATCCAGCCCCGTCATCCCAGACCTCGTCATCATCCGACCCGAGTACGGCCCAGCCAAGCCTGCTCCCCCCTCAAAACGAAAATTCTAACTAAGACTATTTTCCATCTCCTCCAGAGAGCCATCTAACATCATCGTTATGTCCGCGGCCTCAAGCCGTGAGAGAAAGGGGCGCGACACGCCAAGAATAAACCAGAAATCAAAAAAGGGGGGGTGTTTGCAAAGGGTGGGAGGGGCAGGATCTAGCTTAAACCACCGGGGCACCGTGATGGTGGACAATGAAGAGAAGTCAACCAACAATGGTCTCAAAAAAAATAAACAGCGTCCAACTCCTGAGTAGGTCCGTCCGGGTTTTTTTTTTAAAAAAGTTTTGTCATGCGCAATAAAGCACGGCTTCCGCGCCGTCCCGATCATTCGCGCCGCGTTCGAGTCGTTACCTCCCGCCGGGTCTTGAGCTTTGCATTTCACCGTACCGTCCACGGTGTTTCGTAGTATCGTATGCCTGGAGCACACGTGTTTGACTTTCATCGGCCTGCGAGAAGGCATATCCGCGCTGCTTGCGCATACGCTGGACCTGCCGCACCTTTCGAATGGCCTTTTGGAATTGCTCCATTCTGTAAACGAGATTAGCTTACCACAATGCGTTGAGAACTGAGAGCAAAGAAACATACCTTGGTCGATAATCTTGAATGTTGTACTTCTGAATCTCTTGGATGTGATGATACGTCTGCGGCCAGTACATGCGCTTTGCGTACTTCCAAGCAAAGTCTCGGAGCAAACAAAGAATCGCGAGAACAAAAGTCTGCAGCCAAAAGACAGGGCTGCTGTACAGTCTGGGGACCACGCCGAAATACTCAGTGGAAATGCCCAGTTTCGGCGCAACAATACCGTAAACGGCGATGAAGAGGTACCAGAATGCCATGCTTCCAGGGATAGCAATGACGTGGTACTTGGTCCAGTTGTTTGTAACCAGTGCGGCCTTGCCCAAGACGGTGAGGAGGACTGCACCATACAGCGCCGTTCCCCATACCCAGTGACCAGCCGTCTTACCGTCGTTTTGGATGAGATCGCTCCACCAGAAGAGCTCAGCACCAATGTAGAGAATAATAGAGTGGTAGATGGCATTGGCGATCCACTGCGCAAAAACCTTGAGCTTGAAGAAATAATTCTGCTGGCCCATCATGTACAGCTGAGGATAGCGATCCAGCAACCGAGCGGAAATGAATTGATCCAGGATACCAAGCGCCAGTGGTGGGAAAACGGTGTAGAAGACGTTGTAGAAAGACAGAGTCCATGATTCGTAGATAACTTGACCAGAGAAGACGTTTTGGAAGGTGAACTAGGTTGCCATCGTTAGTTGGTTGGACAAGACATTCCAATCGATGCGTGATCAAAACTTACCCAAAATTGAGTCATATACAAGGCAATATTCTTATAAAATGAGAAGAGAATCGTCTTGCTCACACGTTGATAACTCCAGGCACCGTGGACCAGCAGAAGTTTCCGGAGGTACCTGAACTGACCAATAGCCACATCAGCACTTCGTGCGGCTTGAAGACCTTCCATGCCGCTGATACCGACACCGATGTGCGCAGCCTGAATCATGGAGACATCGTTGGCTCCATCACCAATAGCAAGGAGAATCGACTCTTTCTGATACTTCTTGACCAGCTTGACAACCAACGCCTTTTGCAGGGGGGAGACTCGACAGCAAATGACAGCCTTGCACATTACGGCCAGGTCCAGGAACAACTTCTCGAGATCCTTCTCAAGGGCATATGTCAAAGACTTTCCATCAATAATCAAGGCCAATGTCTCCGTCTCAATGGTGCCATCGCCCTGCGTGCGGATGGCGTCGAGTTTCTTTTGGAGGTTGTCTCGGGTATCAGCGGCATTTTCTTCGTTGACAATCAAAAGCATCATGTCCTCGCTCAGCAGCTTGCAACTCATGCCAATGTTGATGGCAGTCTCCTGTCGATCACCAGTCAGGACCCACACCTTGATATTGGCTTGCTGTAGCGTATGAATTGTCTCGGGAACACCATCTTGGAGTCGATCTTCAATAGCCGTGGCGCCAAGAAGGAAAAAGTCGTGCTCGATGAGCTCGGCAGCCTTGTCCACCTCGTCAGCACGGTTACCGCCAACAGTCATCTGAGCCGTGTCGAAAATCTTGTGCCAATCTTGGAACTCCTGCTCCGGAATTTCTCGCATAGCCAAACAGAGAGTTCGCAGACCCTCAGAAGCGTACTCTTCAAGGTGACGCAAAGTGGCTTCAACATGGGGGTTCTCATCGTTCAGACGTTCCAAAATGACCGTGTCGGCACCCTTGGTATAGCAGCGAATCTTGCCGTCAGGGCATCGATAGATGGTAGACATTCTCTTTCGGGTCGAGTTAAACTCGCAGACGGCAAGCAATTCGTATTCCAGCTCTTCGCCATTCGCGTCGATAATAACGGACTTGGGCTTTCGAGCAACAAACTTGTATCCCAGCTCCAATGCACCTTGCACGAGGGCACCTTCATCGGGAGAGGCGGCCTGGTACTTGATGTTGCCCTTCTCATCCATTTCGGGAATGACAGTGTGGCAAATCGCAAGGAGAGACAGGAAGTGGTCAATGGCGGGCGCTGTCTGGTGCTTTTCTCTGAGGTTAGCCTTGAGAGCAGGGAAATCGAACAATCCGACCTCGGTGCCATCGTCTTGCAAAACAGGTCGGCGGTCTTCAGGGACATCGTCGGAGTATTGGATTCCGGCAATAGTGCACTGCTTGAACTCCATCATATTGCAGGTCAAGGTGCCGGTTTTATCCGAAAAGACATACTCGACCATTCCCAGCTCTTCAACCAAGCTCGAAGTTCGGCACGTGGCGGGCGTGTCTGTCTTATCGTAGTACATGTCGAGGTCGTCATTGATGAGAATTCCGTGCCAATACTTGACCAGCTCCACGGTAACAAATAGCGAGATGGGAACCAGGGCGGAGAACAATACCCAGTACGTGACCATATCCTTGAAGAAGGTCTTGGTGACCTCTCCAGCAGTGCTGGTGCTGTCAAGCATAAGATATGCCAGAGCTTCGCCTTCGACTTTGCGCTGAACAAGATCACCGACTGTACTGACAACGCTCAGAACCATGAGAATACCAATTAGAACCAAAACCAGCCAGTTAAGTTGCTTCTCGACCTTGGTGCGCTTGATGGGCGCAGCCGTCGCATTTCGCATCAGCTTTGTCTCGTGTCCGGTGAAAACCACCACACCGTGCACCCAAGGCGTGTTTCGCAAGGTCGCACCTCGAAGCAAAAGCTGCTCGGGGTTGAGGGCGAGTTCCTTTTCGCCACCTCCCGACTGCATCGTCAGGGTCGCCTCGTACGTGTAAAGACTGCTGTTGGGCTGTTCAGACTTGATGCGGCCACCAAGCCTGCTCAGTTCGCTGGTCGACACCATGCTGGAGGTTTCCGGGAGCGCCTGCTTGATCTTCAAGTTGGTCTCTCCGTCAAGATTGGCCGTTTCGATATAGCAAAGTCCTTCGGGTTCAGAACTGGCCAGCAGGACCAAATCGGCGGGGAAGGGCTCTTCCGACTCGACTCGAACGATATCGCCCACGGCCACGTTGATCCATTTCGTCTCGTCAAAGTTGGAACCTCTGAGAACTCGAGCCGCTGAATTGTTCAGGGCACTGTCAGCCTGTTTTCTCCTGTAATCCTCCACCAACTCCTTTCCGGCAGAGATGAGAAGCACTACAATAAGGGGGGCAATGGTGGTGTACGGATTCGTCGGCGACAGATTGGGAATCTGCTGCAAGGCTGCTGTGAACAAGAAGAAGACGTTGGCGAACTTGGAGAACTGCTCAAAGAGAAACTTGGGGAGGAAGGTCGCGACGTTGTACTTTGCGGTGGAGATGTGATTATCGACGTATTTGTTGGCGGCGTTGGCGGGAGGGTTGTTAAGATGAATGATGCGAGGGCCAAGTGTCGAAGGATCAGGCTTGCTCCGGCCAAATCCAAATTTGAAGTTGCCCATATCGAAGCCACCCTTCTTGGGTTGACCTGGCGCAGACCCTCCAAGCGAATTATCCCGTTCGTGACCTGGTTCTGTCAGAGGCAGATCCATCTCTGAATAACCCTCCCCCATGCCCAATTTGTTTTTGACCTTGCCCAAGAAGCCTCCGCCCAGGCCCAACACGCTGTTTCTGTTCCGCGCATTGGCCCTGGCCAAGGCCTGCGAGCTGTCGTTGCCCCTCGCGCCGCCATGTTGGTAGTAGGAGTCGCCGTCGGCGGGGTATTCGTCAAAATCATCAGTGTAGCGCTGGTAGTTATTCGAGTCCGACGTCTGGCTGTACTGTCTGGTCGAGTACGGGTTGTTGCCGGAGGCAGAAGGAACGCCCAGGGCGCCAGGGCGCGACGTTGACTGGTTGGTGCCGCCGACGAAGTCATCGTAGGAGACGGAGGGACGGTTCTGGGCGTCTTGGTCTTGATTGTGGAATCGCATTAAATCGTCGTCATTCATGTCGGACCGCTGGCCGCCGTGATAAATGGGCTGGTCATTGTCAAGATCGAGCAGGAGGTTGTCACGATTGTTGGATGAGTCCCCTTGGGGACCTCCAGGAGGTCGTCCAGCCATGCTGGCGGACAAGTCGAGGTTAGGCAATCAGCTGGGGGGAGGAACGGTCGGCATGCGGAAAGAAGGGAAAGCAGAGAAATTCGCGAAAGAAAAAGAGAAAAAGGACAAGACGGGATGGGAAAGCGATGGGCCAGGGAAGGCTGCGGAGTGAGAGAGAGTCAGGGTCGGCCGGGTCGTCTGTGGGGAGGTCGTAATCGTTGATCGTCGTGGACAGGTAAGGTGAGGTCGTGCCGTCGCAAGGTCGAGAGTCGACGGGGAGCGCAGCTGATAGAGGCTAGCGCTGTGTGGCTCTGGGCTCTGGTTCTGGAGTCGGATGCAAGCGCTCACGGGCTGAGTTGATGGACCAAAAACCAGCCTCTGAAGTTGGGATGGGAGATGCAGCACAGCCTCCTTTCTGGGCGTAAGCTCGAGGGAAGCACCCGACACAGCACTACCACGCGGCAGTACAGCTACCAGGTTCCGGTATAGTTGGGGGAGCCTAGGAAACCTGGGAGGTATGGTATGGGGACGTCGTAGGGGTAGCGTCGCGGCGCAGTGGGACTGCCAGCTGAGGCTCAAAGGCTGCAGGCGAGTCGTGTGGCCAGCTTGCGGGCAGTGATTGGCGGCGCAGGGCCTGTGTCTCTGTCTCGGTTTCGCGGCCGGCGACAGGTCGCTGGGAGAAGAGAAATGCGCGGCGGCGGTTGCAGCAGTAACCGTCTGTTCTGTTGTTCCCCGTTGGCGGATGGTCTGGCGGTTGACGGGGGAAATCAAATCACAAACCACACACCTGGCCTCTGCTCTGCTACTACGGCCCCCCAGTCGCTTGATCGTGGGATTCAAGGAAAATGTGGACGTGGCAGGAGTCGGTGGCGGGTCTGGTCAGAAATGCCGGCTATTGCCTTGTCGTCTCTAGGCCCGTCGTCGTCTGTGTCCCTCGTTGCATGTCCACTAGCCCTCCTACCAACGACACCGTCCAGCACCTCCAGCAGACAAGGTAGCGGCTAAAAACCGCCCCGGCCAGCCCCGTTCCACCGGTGAGTTCACTAAATGCTGAAGCGCTGTATCCGTACGCAAAGAGGAGTCATGGTGGCGGACAACCTAAAATAAAAACTGTCCTTACCAGCGATCTCGTCTTTGTCTTTGTCCCGCCTCACAACTATAATCGACCGCAAAGGCATGGTGCCAATTTGACTCGACTCCCGCAATGACCCTCTTTGCCATTAGAAGAAGAAAAGCAGGCAAACTCAAAAAAAGGGTCTGGGCCCCTGGCTTGCTGCATTGCATCTCCCATCCCGTTTCCATTACTTCGATTTTTCTTCTCTCCCCTTACTTTAGGGGGGGGGGAGCTCGCCTTGCCCTTGTCCCCCGCCCCAGCCCGCGAGATGGGCTGTGTGTTGCTATTCGTGGTTCCCGCCACCCGCTGGCTCAAGAGTCGTAATCGGCGAATGTCTCAAGACGCCCATTGGCTTCAACCACCTCGACCCCCCCCTCCCTTAAGTATCTACCTCGCCCAATTTCCCCTACAATAGCACCAACGGTACCAACACCGGCCCTGTCCTGATTCCCGCCATTCTGCTAGAGGCCGCCTGTGGAGAAGCCCCCTACACCACCCCCTTGAACGTCGTCATCTTCACTGTCCCCACCAAGGGTCAGCCACTTCCACCTAAAAAGGCCCTCTAACGTGGGACGACAAACACCCGCTGTCCAAGTCCAGCATCGTATCCTCGTACTCCTCGAATTACTGTTAGTAGAAGTACCGCTCACTAACGACAATGCATTCCACATCGAGCACTCGCCGGCAAGGGACCGTCGTTTCGCTTGGAGCTAACATCGTATCCCAAATCAGCGTGATCGACGGGTGATGCAACTTCACGTCCATGCAATTCCCTTCCCCTGCCGGCTCGCCAAATACGATAGTAATCCCAGCCAAAAAAAAAAAAAAACGGCCTCTCAGGGAAAGAAAAAAAAAGAGAGATTTATGGGTCACTGATACTGTCAAGTCATGTCACTCTAGTGTAACGTCACGACGCGAATCGATTAGATATGCTACAATCAGAAACACGCCTTGGCATCTCACTCTTGGCCGATTGTCAATCGTCGCCGATCAAGACAAGCCACAATGGCCGCACTATAATGTCTAAGCCCACCAGCAAGCGTGTAAGCACATGGCTTGCATCCTTCTGTGCACCAACTGACAAATAGCCATGCTCAAGGTGGCATGCAGACATTGAGGGTTCGGCCCGGTCCAATAATTTCGTTTCATTGAATGCATGGCACTGCTAGACAAACCAACACTCTCAATAAGCTTATTTGGCTTCATTTCCAATCATAATTTCGTGTCTATCTTATCATCATACTACAGCGATGCTCTGACTTCTCTCTTCACCACGGCGCTGGCCCACTTGCCAACCTGTGAGTTTACCTCGTCCGCTGCCTCCCACAATGCCCAGTGCGTGGCCTTGACCTCCCCCCTGGTCAGGTCCTCAAAGCTCTTTTCCATGCCCATCGACATGGATGGTGGTAGTGCATGATCTTCCGTCGCCGTAATGAAGAGCGCCGGCATCTTGAACTTGTGTTCCTTCTCGGCGAGCTCAAACTCGTCGTTGCAGTTTAGCTCACGGAACCGATACCAGTTCAGAGGGCCCCGCAGCTCGGGGGCGCCGTTGCGGGAGTACTCGTTCGCATAGTGCTCGAGCTCTTCTTCTGAAACCAGAGGCGATGGGCCCATGATCGACAAGTTGTCGAACACAACACCTTCCTTAGTGCTGAAGCCGTGTTCGCGGTTGGAGCCTCGGCCGCCGTATAGTGCATTTAGAAACTGTCGAATCTTCTCCTTGCCCTGGATCTTGTCTTGGACATCAGGACCAGCAAATTGCAGCTGATATGTGAAATTGGCAAGGTGGCCGCCGGCAATAATGGCTTCAAGCGGGACATAGGTCTTGGTCGGAGGGTGGTAGGGTGTGCAGACCGTGAAGATGGCCTTGAGGAACTCAGGTTGCCACAGAGCGGTTCGCCAGACGACAGCACCACCCCAATCGTGGCCACCAAGGATGACCTGGCCGTCGCCAACAATCTGCTTTGCAAGCTCCTTGAGGTCAGCTGCAATGTTCTTGAGGGTGTACTCCTCCAAGGCCTCGGGGGCCTCAGTTCCGCCATATCCGATCATGTCTGGGACGACAACCTCATATCCTTGAGACATGAAGTAGGGGATCTGGTAACGCCATCCAAAGCTCAGATCAGGAAAGCCGTGGACGAGAATCATGGTGGCCACCGGCTGACCCTCTGGCTTTCCGTGAAGGTATTGATATCTCTTGCCGCGGATCTGGGTCGACTCGACCTTGACCCGAGGGTCGTTGGGCGCAAGCTTATCAACAACCATGGCTGCGCTTCTCCTTTTTACAGTTAAAGTGTGTTGTGGGTTATCTGGTGATGGTGTCAGCGCCGGCGCTTGAGGGTATGTATATAAGTGTTGAGAGCAGGAGAGGCAATGACGAATGTGCAGGCGCAGCTTTTATAGGAAACGACTCTTTCAAGAAAGTCAGGCTATGCCAAGCCCCAAAAATAAAGTGACAGCAACCAACACAACGACGCGGATCATACATGACGGAGGGGTGGCATAACTCACGGTGGTGCAAGTCGAAACACTACCGGACAAAATGCTTAGTGTTTCAGGCTTGAAGCTGGGATATCCTTCCGGCCAACAAGCGTTGTGCAGTCAATGCGGAGCTGAAGCTGTGAGCAGCGAAGGACCACTGCGTTTCGGATCTCTGGATATCAAACCAGCTTCTCTCTTTTTTTTTTCGCTTTGAACCGCCTCGTGGCATTTATATAATTCTTTCCCCCGCCGCTGCAACAAAATAAGCTCCAAGCGTCGGTGTGAGGTCATTGGTGAGGACCCAGCGGGAACGGCCGCGCCGAGAGAAAAAAAAAGCGAGTGCGGGCCCAAAGGGAACCGAGGCTCAACGGAGAGCATTTCCCATCTGGTATTATGTCGCCGGGCCACCAACCCACGTCCTCCGGGCGAGTCGTCACTGACAGAGGGGCGTGTGCACCATGCGACGTGTCTGTGAAACATGCGCTGAGCTCTGTCGCCGGTGGAAGCGTTCATGCACGGCAGGAATTGCTCCCCCAAGTGGATAGGAGCGAGCCGATTTTGCCCAAGTACGCCGACATTTGTGTAATCGTGCCGAGGTTGGTCTTTGATTGCGGTGAATAATATCTCGCGGGTCGTCACATATCTGGTGACTTTGACGAACTTGGTGGACCCTTAATATGGGTATCAATGAATAATGGCTTGGTATCTCGAAGGCTAGAGTAGTACCGTTGAGACATCCGTTTTGCCCCTCGACGAAATACATTCCGGCCTAACCATATTATCTGGTGCTTTCTAACAGCACAGCAAAGAACACCTATATCCCTAGAAAGAACAAGCGATGTCCCGAATACCTGAGAACAAAAGACAGAAAGAAAAAAGATAGTACAGGGCTGCATGTCAGATATCAGTGGGAACATTGGATGACGATATCTTCACATCAATGAGATGTCAGTAAATCACCATGTCCTCGTCTGCCTCTTCCAACACGTCTGCGGCCTCGTCATGATGATGATGTTGCTGTTGTTGCTGCTGTTTGTCCGGTGCCTTTGCCGGCGATTCCGATCTGCTTGGAGCCGGTTCTGGCTTATCAACTGAAACATCATCACTGGGGGGCGCCGTAGCCAGTTGCTTCTCAGGGGTAGGAGATCGCGCAGCCCGAGCAGGTGGTTCGCGTCCTTTCCCATGCCGCTGTTTCCGTGCCTCAAAAGCATCCAGCTCCTTCCGAATTGTTTCTTTTGCGTTTCGAATCTGTTCGTCAATCTCATCTTCTTGTTCAGGCGAAGGCTTCCATGGAAGGTAAAACTGAGCTCCGTTAGCAGCATGACGGGTTAAGGTGTGTATCAGCAACTCACAATCTGGGGCTGGGCCTTTGTTTTTAGAAACTGGGCCATGGCTAGCATCTTTGAATGTTTGTTGCGCATCTAGCCAGCCATCGTTAGTTTTCACGTCGTTTATTCATATCGTGTGGCGGCAAGTTTGAAACCTACCACTTCCTCTTCAAATCCCATCTGCTCGCCCATGCGAATTTCAGTCAAGCGCGCACGCTTCTCTGCTCTTTCCTTGTCATCCTCGACCTTTTGTCGCTGTAACCGCTCCTGTTGCCGCCGCTCAATTTCGAGGCGTCGTTTGTGCTGCGAGCTACCCGTGGTCTGGCTCAAAGTGCTCAGCAAACCACCGAACAGACGCTTGCCGCGCTTTCTCTCCTCCTGTGTCGCAGATGCCCGGCGATCCTGTTCAGCGCCTGGCGCATCTCCGTATGAGTCGCGCCGGGACGGTGGCGAGTCTTGTCTAGGGCGTCGGTCGATGGGGCTATGAGCGTCGTCGCCATGTCTAGCCCGCTTCGGCGAGGCCTCGTCTTCGTCATCCCGCGATGCCTTTCTCTTGAGGCTCTCGGGTTCAACCACATCGCGCGGCGATACGCCCGCATCTGCATTAGAAGCGGCTTCGTCCATTGGACGATCCCTGCGAATCAGTTAGCGATTTGGCATAAACAACCAGGACTAGGCTGCATGCATACTCTTCCACTGTGGCCATAGCAGTCCCTGGATGGCGTCGAATGGGGGCCGGATCAATTAAGTACTGCCGCCTCGGCTTCAAGGAGCAGCGCACGAAGCACGCGGCACAACCTGCTCTGGGAACGTTAACCAACCCGAGGGGAAACTCGTCGAGGCTGATGATCAGTGTCCCAAAAGTGGGACGTCCAAAGGTCCCAAGAGGTTCGAACCAAGTCACCAGCCACACCAGCCCCGCCTCGGTGCGCTGAATACTAGTCTACGATTGGCCTGTAGCTCCCTGACACCTTGCGAAGCAGGCCGAACGCCACGGCAAGGCTGAGAAATATCCATGCAGAAAGCATCCCGAGGTCTCGACAGCCAGCGACCGATTTCTACCTCTTCACTCACACAACGCCCCAACCACGAGCCTTCTAACGCGTCTGCCCAGACTCCTTCACCATGTCTCGCCATCACCCGTGAGCCAAATTCCCATCCTCCGCAAGAAGTCACCCGCTAACGTTCCGCCCAGCGATCTCGTCATGTGCCGAAAGCAGGCAGGCATCGCCATCGGCCGCCTTTGCGACAAGTGCGACGGCAAATGCCCCGTCTGCGACTCCTACGTCCGACCCACAACCCTCGTGCGAATCTGCGACGAGTGCAGTTTCGGAAACTACCAGAACAAGTGCGTCGTCTGTGGAGGCGAGGGCATCTCGGATGCTTTCTACTGCTTCGAGTGCACCCGCCTCGAAAAGGACCGTGACGGATGTCCCAAGATTATTAATCTGGGTAGTTCAAGAACAGATGTATGTTTGCGACCCCAGTGTGCTTGCGAGTGTGTGCTAACAACCTTCTTTTTTTTCTTTTGCGCAGCTATTCTATCAAAAGAAAACAAACCGGACAACGAATTACTAGCCAAGCGGTGGTCTGGGTTGGCCCATAGGATTTGTGTTATGGTTGCAGGACGAAAAGAGTATTCGACACCTTGCATCTCTGGCGTTTGGTATTCTTTCTGTGCGATGATATGCGGACGTAGAAATCTAGTTACAAATGGGATATGAATTCAATTGCGAATCGTGTTGAAAATATTGTATTTTGCTACCTGATGACGTTTTGTGCCTGATTACCACATCTGATCTGACTTGAATTTCTACCCATCCTAAACTCCTCATGATGCGTCAAAGGATATATTATATGAAAGAAAAGAAAATAAGTTATGGTCGCCTCAAATATAGGTGACCTTGACTCCCATCCCCGCGGTCGCTCTGATCTTGTCCCACGAGGCACCCAGTATTCGCTGGACCCTCTCTCTGATTCCTCGGTGGCCAAACATGACAATAAGGCCAATGATAAAAGCCAAGAATCTGGCCAAGATCATGGGGTTGGCGTTGAGTGATGTGCCAAGATTTTCGATGACATGGCGCAGTCTTGTGATGACCATCGATGCACGAGAGGACAGCGTAGGAGCGGCCACAGACTTGCCATTTGGTCTCCTCGTTTGCCGAGCTGAGGCTGATGGTGTCCGGTTGTTTTTGTCGCGGTTGATAGAGGCTGCTGCTGATGCTGGTGAGGGGCTTTGGCTTGACCTTTCGTCGATTCCATAGTCAACCTCACTTCCTCCTCGCTTTGCACGCTCTTCCTCTATCCTCTTTCGTTCCCTCTCTTCATTCTCAGCGCGCAATCTCTTGGCCTCCTCAATCTCCTGGCGCAATTCTTCATCCTGTCGTTCTTGCTCCTCCTTGGCTTGTCTCTCTTGGAAAAGCTGTTCTTCGTGGAGGCTCTGCAGGGCTTGAAGGAAAGCTTCGCGGCGCTCCTCATCCAAAACCGAGCTCATACTGATAAATTCACGGGCGTACTCCCACTCATTGTTGCGGAGAAGCACGTGGAGGGTGTATAATTCGAGGATCTTGACCCTCGAATTCAAATCCCGGGGGGTATTGGCACCGCTTGCGCCTTTAGCTGGTGACCGGTAGCGGTTCATGCGTGATTCGGGGGAAGATGTTTGGGAAAGCCGACCAGCAATATCGAGATTGGGTGTGTTAAAGGACGCCAGGTAAGCCTCGAGTTTTCTCTGGTTGAGAATCTGGTCGCGAGCGTGTGCGAGCAACAAAGTCGCCCTATTCAAGGTCAGTTACATGATCACGGCATTTGCAAAACGCGTTCCAAAACATACAAATTGATAACGACATCGGCATCAACATCGCCTTCGACACCATGATAACCGTTCTGGGCAACCTCATCCCAAATTTCTCCCTCTCGGACCTTGGTGCACAAAGCCCTCCACTCTTGGTTGCCGAAAGCATCCTTGCCCTCATCAGGCTCCAGTTCAGCAATGGCATTCATAATGGTCAAGTACAGACTCCAGACCTTAACGCGGGTGGTCTTGGATGCACTAGCCACGGGAGCCGGCTCCCCATCATCCACGCCGGTAGGGGGTGTGATGAGCGGCAAAAGCGTTGTCAGAGCTTCGGGGAGACGACGGGTAAGGAACAGCGTAGAGGCTTGGCGGTAGGTTTTCGAGATCGGAGAAGGCTGACGGGACGATGTGGATGAGGCCGACGCCGACGGCAGAGTAGCTGACATGGGAGACGCCCACATGCTGTTGTTCAATCCGGTCGAGGCGGCCGGTCGCGAAGCCATAGGCATGGAGCTCATTCTCGTCGAGTTACCGTTGGAAGACATGACG
The DNA here is from genome assembly GCA_013406985.1 of Calonectria crousiana. Lineage (NCBI taxonomy): Eukaryota > Fungi > Ascomycota > Sordariomycetes > Hypocreales > Nectriaceae > Calonectria > Calonectria crousiana. Next base: position 22,033 of record VTGD01000146.1, on the reverse strand, counting down.
GCGGCAGGATCGGGGCAAGGTCAGGCGACAGCCGAGGCGGACATGGAAGCGGAATCGAAGTCGATGACGATGAGCGCTGGGACTTGCACTGTCCAGCTGTGGACACAGGGGAGCCGTGGCCAGCGGTGGTCAGCGCGCGGAAATCGATTGCGAAGGGGAATGCGCAGGAGTTGACGGATCAATTGGGCAGACGGCACGAAAAGTTGGTGATGAGAATATGTTGCATGTCGCCGTGGGTGACCAGGGACGAGGAAGATTAGGCGCACGCGTCAGGGCGAATTTCCAGCCGTGACATGTGGTTCTCTTCGGGATGCCAACCAGCCAAAAACCAGGGCGGTGGGCGTGTTTTCTTCGGTCTTCCTGGCGATTTAGCCTCGGCACCACCTCGCCAAGTCAGGTGGCCGCGCTATTACCAGGGCACCCGTTGTACCTTTCCGCTGTCGGCAGCTACCTCAATAGCGGGTGTGCGCTAACACCTGAGAGGTCTCAGGGCCTCAGTCAGGGTGGTTGGCGACGGCCAGGGACAGGGGTTCCCGAGGAGTCCGGGACAGGCCGAGGCCAGAGAGTTACGCTGCTGATACTGGCATCGGGTGCTGTTAGTCGGTACCTGCATCCCAACAAAACACAGCCCTGCTTCCAGCACCCTTTGGCGGCCTACAGCCCTGCTCCAGTGGGTCTGCGCTGTATTGCCCCAGGTACATCCTTAACCTCCGCCTTGGAAGATCCCCGAGGCCCTCCGCATTCCGAAGAGGACCACGAATCAATCGAGTCGGAAGGTCCAGCTCATTATGCAGACACACACTCTGCATCTCCTATTTAGGAACCCCAGTTCCGTTGATGGTGGGTGGTTCATTTGCTTTTGTATTTCGTCTTAATTTTGTGTCGGCCGTGGTCCGATTCGGCCCATCACACACACGGCCATTGTTTTTTCTCGGTTCTTTTCTCCGCCATGACATAGCAACAGCTCGCTCGCTCACAACCAGGTCAGAAAATCGTGACCTGACCCACATGGTCATGATAGTGCTCAGAGCAAGCTACCCGTGAGCTAGATAATTTATGGACTTCTTCCCGTGTTGCACCAATTAGAGGTTGGGGTTAGCCGTACCAAGTAAACAGAACTAAATTTACAAAAAGAAAACATTGGCGGTCGCTATCACGCGACCTGCCTGTCATATCATGTTTCCAGATGATTGGATCTCCTGCATCTTGCAAGTGGCCGATGGAACACATGGCGAACTCACAGACATTGCGATCGCAGTAGCTGAAGGCGGTGCATCCTTGGTTATATTTTGTGTTATTTTTGCCCGTTTGTTTTCAAATCATCCATAGCCACGCAATCCTGGTTCGTGTCCCGCGCGATGTGTTCTTCAAAACACTGGCTCTGCAGGTGACCAGATCAAGGATACAAAGTTGAACATTGAACCATGTCAATCCCACAAAAGTAATATGCTACAGTAATACTTTGCCCTATCGTGGCTTCCGTCTATTCACCATATCAAGCAGGCAGTTCCACGCATCAAGGAAAGCCGCAACCTAACGTATGCAAAATGATATGGTATCTTCTAGATTGTATGTGTCCGCCAGAAACTCCGAATCCTAAATGCTCCAATCCCGAGGCACAATGCCCGATGCCGATTTCCAACCATAAACTCCCGTCTCGTATTGTAATATTACACTGCTCGATTTCGCGTCGACCTGCGCACCGGTACCCCTTCCTGTATTAGTTCGTGAGCATCCTCTCGTGGCAGGATAATGCTATCCTCTCGTTCCAACACCGAATCCTCCACACCGATGAGTTGTTCTTGAGTCATCCACCCGGACTCCACGGCGAAGCACACCACGTCAGCCGCACTACCAAAACACGGCACGCCTTCCTTGGCATCTGGGTTGAGGTAAAGCCACATCTCCTTCGTCTCCTTTTTATAGCGAGCCAGGTCTTTTTTGTCTCCAGAAAAATGGCCCACCAGATACTCGTAAAGATATGCGAGCCAAAGAACATTCGTGTATGGGGCAAACGCATTCCACGACAGAGGTCCATCAACGCCCTTCGCATATGGCGTGTCATGGGCCTCGGGGGGGAGACATGTTCTGTCTGCCCGGAGGAAAAAAGACCTCATCTGGCGGTATACTTTGCATTGCGGTGCATGCGTGCTGGTGAAGAGGCTGAGATCCCTTTCCAAATCAAATGCCACAGGTACCGCATCATCGACAGATAGATCTTCGGCTCTAGAGAGGCCGTAATCCAGGATGGTGATGTCCAGGCCAGAAAAGCCAAACACCCCACTTGATTTCGGCCCTATCTCCCTTGGTGGCTTTATTTGTTTGATACACAGGTTACCTTCGTGCAGGTCACGATGCTGCTTCAGTTAGTCGACTTTTCTTGACAGGGAAATACATGCGGCATACCTCAAACATCGCGATGTCCTCCGCTCTTGCCAATGCGATTGCCTCCAATAGGAATATGTCCCATAGTTGAGCCTCTGTGTCCAGTTTCCAATCTTCCAGTGCCTTTCCAGCATCGCCCAATTCTACCACAAGAAAGCGCGTATCGTCCAGGTATCGGCTTGGGGAGGGGTAGAACTGTGCTCTGCCGGGGTCCTGTCGCTTCATTTTCTTGTGGAATTTTTGGTGAGTCTCAAGCAACTCGGGTGTCGTCTTTCCCCGAACCACGTACCGCTCTTTGTATACCACGAAACCAGGGATGTCGGCCAGCCACTCGGAAATTTGTAGCTCGCCTTGGACATCCTCGTCGGCGTGAGGTTCCTCATCCACGAGACCAGACCGCACCTGGGCCTTGGTTTGTGGTTTTATTGGTGACGGCAGCCGAATAACTTTGATGATACTGGTTCCTCTGTCGTTTGTGACACGATAAACTTCGGCATACGATGCTTCGGCAATTTTCTCTATGGCGTCACCGGGCGGGCAGACGTCATCCCATGTCAAAACGCGCAATGAAGCTTCTTCCTCGGTGTCTTCAGGCACCGCCAGCTCTTCATCGTTGCTGCTCTGCTGGGTTGTTTCAGGTTCAGTATCCAGGACTTTGGTGTCCGGAAGAATCTCGGTATGTGGTGCTTCATCGGAAGTTTCTGTGTTGTCCGTCTCCTGCGACTCGTCCGCCTGCTCTTCGTACACTGCTTCTACTGGCTTGTCCTCGTCTATTTGGGGTTTCTTGTTGGGTTTCCTGGGCGATCTTCGAAGCGAAGGTGCATCCCCGATTTTAACAGAAGATATCTTCTCCGTCAGAACCTCCAATTCATCCTTCTGCCCTCGAGTCTTGGTCTGGACCCGTATGGGGCTCTGAGGTAGTTCGGCGAAGAGCCGTTCCGCCTTCGATTTCTTTGAAGGCTTCCCATACTTTCTTGCTGCAGTTGTTCGTGACATCTTGCTGCCGACCTGTAGTGAAAGGAGAAATTGGTTTACTCAAAGCTATCATCCTTCCCTGACGTCGCGTCTTGAAATGCCAGGGGTGTTGGCATGGCAACTTTCTGGCCGTCCCGATGTGGCAATTTCCAGTCTAAAAAGTGGGCCCAAAGAACGACCAGTGAGGCGGTCCTTCAGAACAACGATATTATACTTCGTATTCATGGGTTGCAAGTCGGTAGTTTGCTCAAACTTAGCTATTTTGAGTGATGAGCCTCAATTCTTGGTATTTTTCCCCTTCTATCAGGTTCAAATCAAATCCCAGAAAAGGCTTGTGCGGAAGCCACAAACGAATGGTGCGCCCCTTTGGTATTTCGCAGACCCCTTCAAACCAAAGAACAGACACCGACCGAACCACACAAGTCTCGCGAGTGGGAGCGCCCGAGCGCTGCAAGTAAGGCGATAGCCGATGTCATGACGGAACGCCTCATCCGCTCATGACAGCCAACTGTAGGGTAAATGATGGGCAAGTTGAATACTTTAGCTCTGCTCTTATTAGCGTGGTCAGTGTCGAGTTTGAGCTTGGGTGTCTTTTTGGATCTTTGAATTTCACGTGGATGTTTTCGGGTTCGTTATTTCGGGGCGTGCATCTTCAGTTTGACATGTCTAGTGTCAACTTGGAGTCGAAAGAATCGAAAAGAAGAGCGAAGCTAATCTACAGGGGTCAGAATTTGATGGCGTGATAAGACTCCCTGGTTCGCTTAACGCTAGCCTCAAGGACAGACAGTAGGCGTCGAACAGTCGTGGGGGCTGCGTTTGGATGCAAGAGGAGACTATTGTGAGATTAAGGAAATTTCATTGCGACGAAGCCCAAAACGCATGGATATCGAGCCATGCGGCGTGACAGTTTAAGAGGCTGTAACGTCAAAGTAAGGAACGACAAATGAGATTTGGCGTATACTTGCCCCAGATTCCCGGGCCTGGAGGCGTGGCCGCCCCACTCTTTTCCGTCCGGATTGAGTAGGAGCTCTCCGCGTCCACCTCAGTTGTCCACACCAGTTTTCTGCCTCCTGGCGGCGTGGCCAAAACCTCCTCCTCTCTTCTCCGGCTTACGGCTCCATATCCAATCCCCGAGTCCTCAACCATGGCCGACTTCCTCAAAAATATCCTCGGCGGCGCGAAGTCCGAGGCTCCTGCTCCGGCAGCCAGCCCCGACTCTGGTGAGTAATGGCTTATGTGGCGTCTTCATGGTTGCGACGCGCCTCAAAATGCTCGTCCGACGCCCACCCATGTATGGCGCAAGACTCAATGAACCTGTTCAGCTAACACGCAATTCATATAGACTTTGCAGACTTCGCCGATGCTGCCCGCGCCATCCCCGAGCCTGAGCCTGCTGCTGCCACCATTGAGGCTGCCTCCGCCTCCGCCATGGCCCCCCCGTACACCAAGTGGTACAACATCCATGAGCGACACTCCCTCTCCGAGTTCAAGGCCGAGGGCATCATTCTCGCTTTTGCGGCCATCATCTTCATTGTCCACATGATTGGTGCTCGCGCCAATCGCTCCAGAGCCAAGTCATGGATCCGCGGCAATGCTGCTGCTCTCAAGAAGGAATATGCCCTTGTTGGATTCTCTGGCGTCCCTACCATGGACAACGATGTCAAGCCTGACACCCTCATCAAGGAGAAATCGCTCTTCGAGTTTGCCACGTACGCTTCTGGTCGACAGAATGTTGCCTTCACCGATGTCAAGCTCACCTTGACCAAGAAGTTCAACCCTATTGTCAACCTCTTCGAGTCCGCCTTGGGCTATTTCGTCGAGTCTTTCCCCATTCCCTACGACATCATGGAGGCTACCACCTACCCTTTCGACGGCAGAGAGAACTTGACTGTCCCTGTTGCGCCTGGCTCTGCTGACGCACGCGCCAAGGACGGAAAAAGTACCTTTGACAACTTTGTCTGGGCTGTCGTCAACAAGGACAACATGCAGAAGGCCCGTGAGGAACGATATGACCTGTCGCTTACCTTCACTAAGGATAACTCTAAGCTTCCCGTCTGGACAACTGTCATGAGCGAAAACGCCGAGATCACCGAGGCTCTTCTCACCTCTGAGCTGGCTGATGCCGTCAAGACGGCTGGTGATCTGCTTGAGTACCTTATCATCACTGACCAGCCTGGTGATAAGCCTGCCAATCTTGATGAGACGGCCCCCCGTAAGCGTATCCTACTCAAGTACCGCCTGCCCTCTGGTGGTAATTACGATGATCTCCAACCCCTCTTCGCTTACTTCCTGCGACTTCCCGACTTCCTGGTCAAGACAGCCCACTTCCGCCCCGAGGTTCTCAAGAAGCTTCGCAACACTCGCGAGAGTATGATTACCGAAATCAAGAAGCTTGCCGAGGAGGAGCGCAACGAGGAGCGTTTGGTTGAGCGAGAGAAGGCAAAGAAGGCCAAGCGTGACGCTGACCTCAAAGGCCTCGACGCCAAGGCCCAAAAGAAGTACCTTGAGAAGGAGAAGGAGAAGGAGCTGCGCAAATCCCAGAAGCGCTCCACCATGCGCGCGTAGGTGCTTTTCGCAACGCTGTTATGTCGTCGACGGGTTGGTGGGGGCTTCTGTAAAAGGTTTTCAAAACTGCTGTATCACTAGTTAATGCCTCCTAGCTATAATCTGGGTGCCGGTGTGCAATCTCGACGGCATGTGTATCTTAACTCAAGAACGAACATTTATGTCGTCTAGTTATTTAGTAATTTGAAACTGATTGCAATGATGTTCAATTCGAGGTACATGAACACGTCCTTAAACATGACACGGGCGAAGTGTGAGAACGGAAGAGTAGATGAGGTGGCCAGAATGGCGTCAGCAACAACACCCACAGTCCATTTTTGACTGCGACGACAAGTTTTTCATTTGACATTAAGAAGAGGAAAGAAAAAGCAACCAGCCAGGGACTCCTTGGTCCCTCCTTCACTCCCTTTTTTAAATGGTTTGTTCAACCAACCGCCCATCCGAAGCACACGCTCTTCCCAAAATACAAGATGCTCATTTGTTGACCTGTTGTCAAAAAAAAAAACACAGCAATTTAAATGTTCAAAAAACAACACTACTCCTCCTGATATGTTATGTTATACTTACATTCGATTTTGAGCTTGCTTCGATGGTTTCCCTACCGTGCCGTGTAATCCTACAACTCCCTCTCAGCATTTTACATGCATCGGGACCAATTGGTCCAGCACGAGCGAGCTGGAGGCTCAACACCCCTTGGCATTGGGGGGTAATGGGCATTTCAACCCTTCTCTTGCGAGTCACAACTCTTGATTGCAATGTTATCACTCCAAGTTTGTTGCTGACTGATCGCTTGTCGACTGTAGAAAGAGACTAGTTTCCTTTAGCCGAAGTTTTTTTTTGTTTTGCAGGACGGTGGGTATCCATATTGTAGATCTGTGACGGTTGGTGTAAGTTGAGGATTATCTCAACTCTTCAACGGTGCCGTTACCGCTTACTTAACGGCCCGACGTAATTTCCCGGTTCGTGCCCGTTTCCTTCTGATAGATCGGCATATAGCGCCGACTCAATTGGGTGGAAAATAAAACCACTCAGGGGCCCATCCACATGCCCCCGTTTCCGGTGCCTGCCATGCTTTCGGGGCTTGGGCCGAAGCCATAGCCGAAAAGGGTGGAGAATTCATCCATCACCTGTGGGACTGACGGGAAGGTATCCATCCCAATGAATGGACTTGCAGCTTGCATTGCCGGCATGCCGGGCCTGGTCGTGCTTACAGCTCCATTTCCGCGCCAGAATGAAGCTGGATTTGGAGGCAATGGCATCGTGGCCTCGGGCGACGCTTCCTGGCGCATCTCTTGTGTGGGCACATCGTTTTTCCAGAGAAGCTCCCACTTCTTGAATCGCGAGTAGTCCGATTCGCGACCCGAGGGCTCTGCAGTGGCGTCGAGTCTTGAGATGGCACGCTCAAACACCTCAATCAATGAAGCCTCGGAGCGAGCAGATTCACCACCTGCCGACATCTCCTTGATCATAGACATGCCGACGCGCAAAGCATCTCGAAGCCTGTCTGTCTTCTTCTGAAGACACTGGGTTATGATGACAAGCAGGGCCGCGCGGCAAGAGCTGAATTCGGTGTATGAAGCCCGCGCGAGACCGATAGTGTTTTTTAGCCGATGGCACGTGTCGATGACCGACAGCGCCGCTTCGACACAATCGACGACAAGGATGGAGCGGGGGTTCGATTTGTGAGGTGTGGTAGGCCGTGGATTGTTCGAGTCGGCCGGCGAGCTCGAGGTACTAGCATTACCTTTGATTGCCTCCCGTGGGAAAATAAAAGGTCGTCCGGCGTACATGCGGAGGAGGCAGTATTCAAGCTTGAGGTGCATGTCTGCCCGATAAATGATGGTGTTCTGAAGGTTGGTTTCTTTGCGGAGTGCAGTCTCGGGGAGACTCTCCCACCACTTTCGCAGCTCCTCCTTCATCTCAATCACCTTGTTAAGACCCTCGTTAATCTCATGTTTTTGGGATGTCCGAAGCACAGATCTGCCAGGAACCAGTTAGCATGGGACCGGGATCAGCGGCTTGCTGAGCTCGGGGGGGGGGTAATACATTTCATGAGCAATGTTTCCGAGGGCTTGATTCAGCCGTAGGGTCGCGAGCATGTGGGCAACATTCGTGGGGTTAGATGGCATGATGTCCGGCCGATCGACAGGCATCTCCGCATCCACATCCTTGCTCGAGATGGAAGTTGGTCGCCCGTGGTAGATTCCCACTCGCCTGTTAATATGTCAGTCTCCTGATGCCAAATTATCCCTGGAATTTAGTGCGTACTTTTCTGTTGTATACACTGTCCACCACACGCGATTTCTCGTCTCACGAACAAATGGGTCAATGCCTTCCGAAGGGTATCGTCTATGCATGCCGTTTTGGACCGCAAGTCTCACTGCAAGGTTGAGATATATGTAGGATAATCCTGAAGCATCTAAGGGCAATGTGTAGATTCCGATGAGAAGGATTGCCTGGACACTCTCAAGGGATGCGACAGTGATGACATCTGGAACCAACTTGCAGGCTTGCTGGTAAAACATGATTCCAATTGTGTCCTCCGAAAATGGACTATCCATGTTGTTTTTCCCGTGGCCATTTTCTGGGCGGGAGTCGAGATAGGCGTATTGGGTGCCAATGGCGAAGATGATCCAGATCATGCAGATGGTGCCAACTTCCCGCCGGGAGACCGCGCCGGGATTTTGGTAGACGAGATCGAGCTGTTCGGCGAGCCAACCCCGATCAACGTAAAAGTAGTTGGTCTCTGCATGCTGATAAAAGGCCTGGACAAGAAACTCGGCAACATACCGAGGTGGCAGAGACGTCAGGGAAGCCAGGGTGTTTGATGACTGAAGTTCTTCAGCTCGGTAGTACTCCTTGAAACTCAGGGAAGCCGGGGTACCATCCTAATCGATCGGGTTAGACAGGTGCGCTATCAAATTTACCTAGAAGGTAGAACATACAACACGGGTTCCCTCAGGTACACACTGTTCAATCCACTGCTTAATTCTCATGGAAAAATTCCAGTGAGAAAATTCGCCAGAGTAGTCTGGACCGGTTGTTAACGATGTTCATTGAGAGGAAATACAAAGACAGGATCCTTACGAGTAGTGTTATTGTCAAGAGGCTGGACAGTGAAGTTTTCATCATCAACACCAAGGTAATCGGAGCCTGTTGGTGACTCAACTGCTTGGCTGGGTCGTATGTTGTTGCCCACGGAGGTATCGGTACCCTTGTCAACCGACTCGGCCATGGTTTTTAAGGTCTCTGAGTCAAAAGAAATAGGGCCAGCGTAATGGGTAATTATCTTTTCCATATAAGCGATGCGCTGAAGCAGCTCGGTGTTGTTAGAGCCAGAGCGATTCCTGTGAAGCGTATCCCAAGATTCTGGTTAGTCCTGGGCCGCAACAGCGGCTGCGGTGCGAAAGAGTGAGTCGCATTGACTTACCGAGCAGATCCATCACCGGCGCCGTCACCATCTCTGGCTGTTGGGCCTAGGAATTCGCATTGGCGACGCAGGCGAGTGCATCGCCGACAAGGAACACCGCCATCGCACTTTTCCTTTTGACGTCGGCAGCCATCACAACTGAGAGGAGAAATGAGGTCAGCTTCGAGAGCAACAGCAGGAGTCAAGCGAGAGCGACATAGGAATTGAGTTAGGTGAGGCGCGCAGAGCGAGGATGACAAGCGACCGCTTGCGCAGGCGATAAGGTTGAAGGCGACAGGTGAGAGAGAGCTAGGGCTGTGATGGTGGATTGGAAACGGCGGTCGGGCGATGATGGAGTGCGACGCTGGCGGGAAGAAGAGATTTGGGGGGGCTTACGCTCGAAGAGCTCGCTTGCGCTCTCGCTCGGCTTCGCGACGCCTGTGCTTCTGCTGCAGGCTCTGTTGATTGTCCATTCATTCGGTTAGGAGCGCGCGGCGGCGCGGGGCTGAAAAACGGCGGACAGATGGAAGAGGTCTCCCTGGGACCGTCGAGCGGCGCGGAGCCCGGAGATCCCAGCGACGGGCGGAACAGCGTGGAACGGGCGGGAGCACAAGGACAACTGCTGGTGAGAGGCGAGACGAACGTTGAAGGTGTAGGTTGAGGTTGAGGGGATCACGGGTTTGCGGCTCGGAGCTTGATCGAGGTTCGAGAAGCGAAAAGCTCCATCCAGGACGGGACCCAACGTAGCAAGGTCGAATCAATGGATGGATACGGAAAGCTGCCCACTAAAAATCCACGTCTGCGGGCTGGCTGGCGTGCTGTGACCTTGGCTGGTGCGTGCTGGGATGGGTACGCTGGGGCGAGTCAGAGGGGCGAAGTCAGTGACCGAGGTATTCGAGAGACTCCTTCGAGCTGCCTATTTCGCAACGGGGGGTGGATGGGATGGGATGGGCGAGCCAAGGTGCTATGCTCTGGCTATGTAGGTAAGGTTTTGAGCCAGACGATGCAGTGGTGGGCGAGCAGGCAAGGTAGAAGTACTGCGGCCAGGTCAAGCAGGATGAGACATGCGAGGTAAAGGTAACCTCGTGGCTTGGTGTCAGAAACGAGTTCGCTGGTTGGTTCTGCTTTTCTGGTCGCTGCTTGGTCGTGGCCGTCACCTGCGAGATAAGTAAGACGCGGGGATCGCGGCTAGCGCCACTTTTAGTGACATTGGCGGAGCCGCTGCACCTTCAGGGCCCTCGCTCACTGGCCAGCATGCTGCTACAATGCCTGCGTTGGCCCCGCTTAGTGCTGAACAGAGGCGAGCAGTGGCCTGGTTGCTAATCCGGCCAAGGCACCCCCATCTGCTCATGTGCTGCCCTGGGGCGGAGATGGGCGGCAGGGCTGGCGGACGAATATACATCGAACTGGATCTCAACGTGCGCGGAATGGCAGCGCCTAGCTGTCGCGACGCGGGGCAAAGCACATGGACGGGAAGCGCGTAGGGCGCTAGGATACAGCTCCTCCTCAGGCCTGAGGACATATCACCGACGGCTCGAGGCGCCGCATATATGCAGAGGACACTGCAGAGCAATATTATTGCGCCATGTTTGAACGAAGTCTAAGATCCAAAAAAAATAAAAAAATTCACCGGGTCTGGCTCGTCTGCGCCGCCTGTCGTACATGAGCACAACGTCTCGGTCGTCTTCGGTCACCGGGGTGTTGCTGCAGATTCCTGCACAGCCAAGGGCCTGAAGCCCACTTGCGGAGGCTGCGGAAGCAGCAGCGCAGAGAGCAACAAGAGGCGCACGATGGCTGCCCACACAAGCTGGTTGGCGAGGACGAAGCCAATTGGTGGTGGCCGACGACACCTTGCTTTTCCCAGGCTGGATTTGGGGGGGATCCTTGGGAAGCTTTCGGGTGGAGGGGGGTGCGCCAAGGTAGGGATTGGCCTGGGGGCGACAATCACTGAGACGTGGACGGAGTTGGGGGACCTGGATGGAGTGCGGGATGGCAAAGAGAATGGATCTGGTGTTTGATGTGCGACGCTGAGCCGGCTCAACGCTTCACGTGGGCACACGGGGGTGGGAGGACGCTGCAGACTTGCAGTAGCGAGCGTGGGATATGGGAGAAGGCTTCGCAATCCACTGTGGTCTATGTACCCGAATATCGCTCTCTTCGCCCTTGTGTAGGGGTGGCTTTCGTTCCACACGGTCGGAGAATATCAGTCAGTCACCCGCTGCTGTGCCGCCTAGACTCCTTAAAGTTGCAGTGGTGCTGGCTTGCGAGCCACCAAGTACCTAGGCCTGGCCTATTAGTAGGTTATTTCTAGGTCATTTCGGGCACGTGTTCCAAGGGTCCGAGTTGTTGCTTTTTGGGGTCGTCTGGCCTAGAACATCACTGCTAAACTTGAAAGAAACCAGTCTGGAAACGAACAAGTCCGAAAAAAAGAAAAAAACCGACTGTCGCATTACGCAAGAAAAAGCAAAATGTCGCCTCGGCCGCCCCTCCACCCGCAGCATCCTGTCCACAACGACAGGCGCATATCGGCCGTCGTCAATGTCTTAGACTCTTTCAAGGTTAACTAGCCTTGGAGATGGACCGCGCTCCTCGTTCCGTGCTGTGTCTTGCACCTCATTCTCAGGCGGGGCGGGGCGGGGCGGACGCAGAGGGCGACCATCTCAACTGCCAAGTCCGCTGAGTTGCAACAGTCTCATCTCGCAGCAATGCGATAATCACAATGCAGCTCGGGCGGTCATGACGAAGCAGCGATGTCACTGCAACGCATTGCCAAGCTCAATGATCCCCCCAGGATCTGCTGACCAAGGCGCCAGCAATCTCTCCCATTGTAGTCTCCATCAGAGAACAAGGCGGATGAATTAGTGGTGCTTTTCCATTCTCTGTGAGACCTCTGTTACTTGCAGGTCTGAAAGCAACCAATTATATTGGATGTGTCACTCGACGATTTACTGCCGAACCGGCTGTTATTCAATGTACCTGTACTCTTTTGCGATTCACGGGAGATCTATAAGCAATAGAGGTCTGAGGAGGATTTCACGCTCATCGCACCGACCAGGATGCGACACACGCAGCAACGCCTCATTGCGACTGGGGTGCGGGTGCGGGTGGGGAAGGCCGCCTTTTTTTGCACCTCGCGGCCAACCTACCCATGGCAGGCCGCGCTGCCCAGCCGACAAACGTCCAACACTGCGCAATAATGCCGTACATCCAGGGATCAGTGCTAGGACTGTTTCAAGGCAGCACAATTCATTGGAAGCGAACATCTCACGCAGCCAAGCCAACGCCTCGTCCCCGGATCTCATGCCGTCGTGTTTTGCGGGGTTGCTTGGCTCAGCTTTGCTGGCTGGTTGGCTTTCGGGTTTGGGCAGCCATCATGGTGAATAATATCCATGACGACGCCTTTCCCGGTGTCCAGCATGCCTATTGCGCCGGCTCGCTAATCCCCTGGCAGTAGCCACTGTGATGCGAGATGGTTCCCGATCACCCCCGGGCCTGTCTACGACTACCCATGCATTCGAGCGATGAAACCTCATGCCAAGGGATTCACCAAGTCGATGAGGCAACTGTCCCCGGCTGCATTCTGCACCTCGATTGTGTCCACCAACCGCCGCTTCCCACTGTTTCGGTATCGGCAGGGGCGGAGTTGGTCTGCCGCTTCTCTTACAAAACCAGGCTACCGGACTCTTTGGGCAGACCACCATCTCAGAAGCCTGCCTGATATGGCTGCATCAACGGGAGGGGCAGCGATCCGACCCCCCAAAAACCTCATTTCAACCATAAGATCCGACGCTGCAAACGGTGCACTGACAGTGTGCCGAAGTAACCCTTACTCTTCTTATCAACGTACCGCATTTTTCTCCCGGCCCGATTTATTAGACAGCGAGGAACCAACACGACTATAACCTGGCAGATGTTTAGCTAGATTTCATTGCTTGCGAAACCTGTCCATTCAAAGAAAGTGGTTTGACCTGCAACGACGACACCCAACATCAGCAGCCACCTTTCTCAACCTCGCATTGACCCCTCCTAAGACATTTTATAGCCCTCATGTAAGAAGTGACTCGTAATCACCAACCCGACGGCTATAGTTGCACTCGTCTCGATACAAGGCTTCTCAATGGCTCGCATAACTTACCTCTGGGTTTTGTGGCTGCTTCTTGCATGTCCAACCCCCTCCTCGCTCTTCCCGTCTTGCAAAGACGGAAACAGAAACAATAGCCTCATCTCCCAGCGCCAAGGGCAGCCAATTGGCCTCCACACCGTTGGGGGGGGCTGCTCCTACCGTTCCTAGCCTCGTTTAGAGAGCCAACTCTGACCAGAAGACGTGGGTTTACGGCGTATGGATTCGTGCTTGCGGGCTGACTTGACAGACGACGGGCCGGTATCCCCCCCCTTTCGTTCCGTACCTAAATCGACAATAGCCGTGGGTCCCAACACGCAGCACTCAACACCCAGGTAAAATCTCAGTTTTTGTCGGCCGAATCCGACGACCGCGGGGCCCTGGTAATCGCAGATTCCCGATCCTATTGATGCGATGCAGCCGAGCTCAGGCTTATCCAATCCATCCATCCACCAATGCAAGCCACGCAGCATGCCCCGCCCAGAGAAGACGGGGACCGACGCCCAGTCTGAGACCCAGCAATCAGAGCAAATTAACCCCGTCACGCTTCGAGCGCTGCATGCTGCCGGTCGCAGCCGTTCGTTGCCTCCTCTCCTCGTTTGTGATAAGATTTGCACGTGGCACACTTCCCCAGGTCTAGCGTCCTCCTTCTGGGGGCGACGACATGTCCGATGCAATTCCGAGCGACGTGCGCGGGGGGCCGGGCTTGGGCCGGCAGTGCGCCTCCTGAGCCGAGCTGCAGTTTGCTCAGCTTCACCAGAAACGCCACCCCTTCAATGGTGTTGAGAATCTGACGAGAGGGCTCGACCAAGGTCAATTCGTATCCACAGAAGCATCGAGAACCCAGCCACGTAAAATTCATCATTTCCAATTTCCTATGTACGCCCAGCGTAGAACTACTTCCGTCTTGCGTGACGCCTGTCTGTTCCCACACCTAGGTATTACCATATCCATAACCGCCATCCTGTTGTCCTTTTTACCCGCCGTAAAGGCTTTCCTTTCTCTTCATAAGCAAAAAATAAATGCACGCTAGTTAACATGTTGGTATAAACTCCATTGTCCCGCCGGGCCCGTTTTTCCTATTTCTTTCTCTTTTGATGAAATAAGCCTACTGAGCAGCGCCGAGGACCTTGTCAAAGGCGTTGACGAGGATGGGAATGTGAGACTCCTCGAAGATGAGCATGGGGCGAAGGCGGACAGTGTTGGCACCGCATGTGCCAATGTTGACACCGATGGCGCGCATGGAGCGGACGAGGCCGGCAGGGTCCTTGGTGTCGAAGGCAATGAAGTGACTGAAAAGAGTTGTTAGCAGTGGTCATTTTTGGTATTTAACGAGTCCGGAGATGTAAAAGTAACTTACCCTTGGTTCTTGCCTCGAAGGTTCTGCAAAAGCTCGGGGTACTTGGCAGCAAGGCGCTCGAGCTCCTTGTAGAGGATGCCACCGACGCGGGCGGTCTGTTCGACCAGCTTCTTGTCGAGGATCTCCTTGATGACAGCCTTGCACATGATGACACGGGCAGGGTCGCCAATCCAAGTGTTGAACTGACGGTAGGCCTTGTCGGGGATGAGCTGCTCGTTGCCGAAGAAGTAGCCGGCAGTCTGAGCCTTCTTGGAGAAGGTGACCATGTCGGGGGGAGAGGTCAGGTTCCAGTGGTCGTGGCCCCAGAAAGATCCAGTGGCGCCGAAGCCAGTCTGGACCTCATCGGCGATGAGGACGGCACCGTGCTTCTTGGTGATGTCACGGAGGCCCTGGAAGAAGGCGGGAGAGGCGTGGTTGTCACCACCCTCAGACTGGATGGGCTCGACAATCAGACCGGCCACGGGGCAGTGCCAGCTGGTGATGAGGCGCTCAACCTCCTCGAGGCATCGCTTCTCCTCGGCGGTGTTCTCCTCGGCGTGCTGCTCAAGAGGGTACTTGAGAGCAGGGAAGGGAGCCTGGGGCCAGTTGAAGCTGGGAATGTCCAGCTTGTGCACGGCCTTGGAGCGGGTGGTGGAGAGAGAGCCGAAGCCACGGCCGTGGAAGGAGTTCTTGAAGCTCATGATGGCGAGCTCGGGGGAACCGGGCTGGGAGTTGTTGAGGCAGGAGCTGACCTCCTCCTCGGACCACTCGACGCCCTCACCACGCTGCTTGCGGCGGTAGAGCATGAAGGCAGCCTTGTAGGCGAGCTCGTTGGCCTCGGAGCCGGACTGGGCAGTGAAGATGTAGCTGAGGCCCTTCGGGGCAACCTTCATGAGACCGTCGCGGAGGATGTCAACCCACTGGTCTGAGGGGAAGTTGCCAATGGCGGGACGGTTGACGAGGGCAGAGGCCATCTCGGGAGACTTGGCAGCCTCGATCAGGGTCGAGTTGTTGTAGCCAACGGGGATGGAGGCAATCTGGGCATAGCTGAGAGCACATGTTAGCACATCATGACTGGCTGCGGTCCGGGGAAGGTGACGTACACGTCCAGGTACTGGTTGCCATCGACATCGACAATGTAGTTGCCATTGCTCTTGTTGTAGTCCACCACGAAGTGGACGGCACGAGCATCGAAGATGGCATCGAGCTTCTTGGTGCTGGCCTTGGAGACGGGGCCAGGAATCTCGGTGGTGACGGGGGTCTCGACGAAGGAAGGCATCGTGAATGTTTCTGATGTCTCTTGGAGGGATTGGGATGAAGGGATGTCTTGGAGCACAACTCAGCCCGTCGAAGAGCTGGGGGAGGAAGCTATTATAGCAATTGGTCGCCCCCTTTCCCCTCCCCTCCTGCCCGTGGACTTTGGGTTCTTAGTCGCGGTACGCCCTCCGCGCCCCGGGGCGTGGGCGGGATTCGGAATGGGGGCTGGTTGGCGGAGGGCGGCATGGAACCCAATGTCCCCGCCACATGGCCATGGCAATTGACTTGCGCTGAAGATGGACATGGCGCGCGCGTCAAGGAAGGCGAGGGCGGCGGCTCCTGGTTCGGGTGATGCGGCTCGTGGGACGGTCGTGGGACCGGAGTCGAGAGAACCGGGACGAAGCCGGAGGCTCACGAGACCAACGGCGCCGCCACATTTAGAGGGCAGATAGGAGGCACGCACGGTGGCTACGGGGGTGGTGGACAAGGTGTGGAGGTGGAGTGCAGGACGGCAATAGTGCTGCTACCTCGCATCTAATCTAGAACACAGTGTATGGCAAGCGCTGGAGTCGAGGAGTACAGTGCTGCACGTTGCAGCTATGTGAGATTGCTCCGCATTCCCCTTCCATCTGGCTGGCGGTGCCGGTCCGCGGATGTAATCCCCCCTCCCTGCTTTGCCAGATATCGTACGGTGCAGCACAGCACAGCACTGTGCATAATCAAGATTGGCATCGGACTGACATGTCTCGTCACTCAGTTGCATCTGTTTTGCAGTGCATCAAGCCAAGCCAGCCCATGGATTTACAATACCGAGTATTGACACCCCCTTTACCCCAGTGCAGTTGCATCACAGCAGATCAGTAACAAGCATGACAAAAAAAAGCAAAAAAAACAGATACACTCCAAAGGGAACCAAGGCCATCCAGACGCCACCGCGAGGCCACGCATGGGGGTTGATTGGAAAGCGAACGGCGGGGGTCACATTGATCGCAGTAGAGGTGGTAGCGGGAGCAGTGGTGGCCGAAGCGCCTGGAAACGGCTGCCGCCCAGGCCCTTCTCCATGCCTCCCGCACCGACTCGGCCTCGCTGGTCCCTGCACTGGCCGTTCACTGGCCCCTGTAGCAGCCCCGTGTGACATGCCGAACCTTTTCCCTTCTCCAGCGGTTCCCCACCAGCTAAGTGTAGTCATGACCAACTCTCCACCACCGAGAGGGCGAATTCCTCTTGGCACGCCTGCGACGCTGCACGCCCTGGCCGTACCGGCACAGAGGACGCAGAGGTGCCCTCGTCTGGCACACGGTGAAGCCTCCATGCCGTCGCTCCGATCGAGCGCTGCATTCCGTACACGCCCTCGGCCACGCCCCCCAGGAATCCACCAGATAAAAAAAAAAACTACATACTCGTCCAGATTAGCCAGTTTCGTCGAGACACAATGCCGGCCCGGGATCTGATCCAGGCGCGCTTCGACCGGCTTCAACTCGGCTTCGAAGGCCTCAGCTGGCCAAAACGTCGAGTCGTGACAATCGCCATGGCAAATTGATGTCCGCCATCATGTATGAGCGTCCTCCGCCTCGGCGGCATCTCACACACCGTGAACCGGCCCTGTGCCGTGCCCCTCGGTCAAAGTCCTTACCAAGCGGCCAAGTATAAGGCATCATGACCGCTCGGTGCGAGATAGGAGGGCCCCATACGGGCCGATCAGAAGGACGGTATCTGATAAAGAGAGTAAAAGACAATCAACTTTATCAAAAAAATAATAAAGGGCAAGAGCAAAAAAACTCTATCCCTCCTTCTTGAGCTCTGAGCTGGACCTGCCTCACTTACACCAAATCCAACTGTACCGCACACCTTCTACAACACCGCCAACATGATCATGGCCGTGACTGGCACAACGGATAGCTCCAAGGTGCGCTGCCGCCCATGCCTGCTGCACCTCAATGACCCGTCGCTGCTGAAAGAGGCATGCTACGTCGACGGCCAATGGGTTGGCGCGCAGTCGGGCAAGCTCTTCAGCGTTGAGAGTGAGTTTCCCCTCCCTCTCCCGGCGGCGTGATGCAAGTTCCTCAACAGAGGAGCGAATGCAACAATATAGCTACCCCCCTTCGTTTTTGGAAATGCAAGGGGGGAGGGAAGAAAAAGAAAGCAAGACGAATTTACCCTGCTGACTTCTCAACTTTGCAGATCCCTCGTCCCAGGAGGTTATTGCCAAGTGCCCCGAATTCGATGCCCAAGACACCGAGGCCGCTATCAAGGCCGCCGCCGTCGCATTTCCCACTTACCGCAAGACCCCGGCACGCCAGCGGGCCCGCTATCTCCGCCGATGGTATGACCTCATGATTGAGAATGCCGATGACATTGCCCGCCTCATTACGCTCGAGAACGGCAAGGCCCTGTCCGAGGCCAAGGGCGAAGTAAACTACGCGGCAAGCTTCTTCGAGTGGTTCTCGGAGGAGGCCCCCCGCATCTACGGAGAGACAATCGAGGCCAGCAACCCCTCGTGCCGTCTCGTTACCCTCAAGCACCCCGTCGGCGTGTGCGGTCTCATTGCGCCATGGAATTTTCCAGCTGCCATGATCACCCGCAAAGTCGGCCCTGCGCTTGCTGCCGGATGCACCGTCGTTGTCAAGGCACCCGCTGAGGCACCCTTTACAGCTCTCGCGCTCGCCGAGCTGGCCCACCGAGCTGGCATCCCAGCCGGCGTTGTGAACATCATCACGGCGCTCGATAACACGGCCGAGGTGGGCAAGGTCCTGACGACACACCCGTCCGTCAAGAAGATTTCTTTCACCGGTTCCACCGGCGTTGGAAGGATTCTCATGAACCAGTCCTCCTCGACCATCAAGAAGCTCTCCTTTGAGCTTGGCGGCAATGCGCCGTTCATCGTTTTCGAGGACGCTAATCTCGAGGCTGCCGTTGAGGGCCTGATGGCCAGCAAGTTCCGCAACTCGGGTCAGACCTGTGTCTGCGCGAACCGCATTCTCGTGCATCGCAGCGTTTACGACAAATTTGTCAGCATGGTCCTCAACGTGGTGCGGTCCTTCAAGGTTGGCGACGGCCTCACGAGCGGTACCACCCACGGCCCGCTGATCCACGGCCGAGCTGTCGCAAAGGTTGAAGAGCACGTCCAGGATGCGCTAGCCAAGGGCGCCCGCCTCATCCACGGCGGCCAGCGCCTCCCGCACCTCGGCCCCAACTTTTTCGGCCTCACCATGCTCACGGACATGAAGCCCGGCATGAAGATCTGCACTGAGGAGACGTTTGGCCCCGTCGCCGCTTTCTTCGCCTTTGAGACGGAGCAGGAGGCCATTGAGATTGCCAACGACTCCGAGGTCGGTCTCGGAGGCTACTTTTACAGCAGGGACGTGAACCGGTGCTGGCGCGTCGCCGAGGCCCTTGAAGTGGGAATGGTCGGCGTTAACGTCGGTGAGTCGTGCCCCGCAAAGTGAATCAAAGCAGACAACAAGAGCGCAGCTAACATGTGTGTTCCAGGTGCCTTGAGCGACCCCGCTGCGCCCTTTGGTGGCGTCAAGCAGAGCGGCTTCGGTCGCGAGGGAAGCAAGTACGGAATTGACGAGTTTACAGTTACAAAGATGGTCATGACAGGCATTGAGCAGTGAGGGGCTCTTTGTGAAAAAGAATGTTGTTGCGAAGGATGAAAATTTTATATATACCCCGCAGAGACAGAAGGCAAAATGTGCTTTAGACATTGCTTTAGACATTGCGCAGAGCTCGATATTAGCTCTGAATTATGCGTGAAACACGCGAAATAAGACGAATAGAAATCCAACAAATAATGAGCTCATATTCTTAAACAACCTGGGCGATGCATACTCAGCAGGCGGTTCATGCACGTCGCTTCTACGCTGCCGGTGTGTAAGTGAGCGGCAAGCGGCGGTTAATAAAAAAAAAAGAACGACTGACAACTGACGACGGATCTAGATGTCCCAAGGGGGTGGCATACACGCCGCCTGACGTACGAGGCTCTCGTCTCGAAGCTCCTATTGTCTGCGGAACATTCCATGGCCTTGCCACTTCGGGGGTGGGAGGGGTGGGACCGTGTGACTGCCAACAGTTTGTGGTCAAGGTGAGAGACGGAGTGCGGCGTCCGCAACTCAAACACCGGAGAGAGCATCACAGGCTTGCATTCCTCGGGGTCATTTCAAAGATGCATCGAAACGCAGCTGACGAAGAGGACGGTTCTTCAACCTCGTCGCCCAGCCATATTGACGTATGCGTTTGCGAAACATGCGTGGGTTACGGGGGCATGGGGGAAAGCCCAATCCGAGACACGGCAGGGCTGATGGGGCCGGGTCCGAAAGATAAAATTGGTTATAAAATTTTATTACGATATTCATTTGCAATGCCTCATTATGCGGTTGACTTGTGAAAGGTGGTTGCCGTGCCTGTGCCGGTGAAGCTATCGCGACCACTCGAGCCCCGCCGCCGGAGCCCGGCGCTGGTGTTTCTCTCTGTCCTATCACCGCTCTCACTGTACACTTTTCTGCCTTTACACTCAGCACACCCCCTGCCGGTTCATCGACGCCGCAAAATGGAGCCAAAAAAAAAAAGGGACACAAGAGGACCAGATCACCGGCAGCCATGTTCTCCGGTCCCATCAGATCTTGATCTCGTCTCGGCATCTAGCGAAGCCTTTTTTTTTATGCCTTCTCCAACGACTTGTCAACTCGCAACACCTTTTGGTGGCCGACGGCGTTTCAACCGGCTACACGCCCCTACTCCTCCCACGCACGGCGAGCCAGAAACACGCCCCCCGCGAAATCCCGGTCCGGTCCCGGCCCTCACCGAGATGGGAAAAGGGTACCCACCCCAACAAGTAAAGAGGCAGGAACCAAAGGAATCTACTAGAGACAATATACCCCCTCCATCTTACCCACCCTTGGAGACTAAACAAACTACTTCTTGGCGTGGAGAAATTCCTTTGGGGGGACAATATGGGAAGGGGAACGAGAAAAAAAAAAGGGTCAACAAGCAAGGGCAAAGCCACACCCGCCACGAACCGGGAGCGAATGCCGGTCCCACTTGGGTTCACGCGCGTGCGAGAAGCGCGGGGAGAAGCAAGGCCGTGCGGGATGGGCGTTGCGAGCCTCTGGAGATCAAACACCACACGTGACGTCGTCTAGAAGGGGGGAAAACAAGTAATTAGGATTACGAGGGTTCAATCAGGCAAGAGGATTGTAAATCGTAGCATAGAATGTACCAGAGCGAGGCAAAAACTTGGTGAGTGGGGGAGAGGAGAGAAAAAAACCACACCCTTCGCGGCTGCGTTGCATCAAGAGAGCATCATCATGACTCCGTTGATCAAAGGTTGTTTTTGGCCAAGGCCCGGGCCTCAATTCCATCTCTGCCCCCCCTCCCTCACCTCCCTACCTTCGACTAAGCTGCAACACTGACAGCGAGGCCTTGCAGATGGAAATACATGTCCGGGGCGTCTCACTGCAGCTCGCTGGATAGCAGTTGGGTTGTACTAGCTGGTAGACCAACATAACCGCAGCGGCCCTGGTTGCTAGGGGTGAGGAGGGGCGTGGGATGTGCATCTCTTTTTTTTTTCATTCTTTCTGGAGACGACATATGAACCATGATACAGATAAAGGTTGGCATGTGACGTATATATGGCGATACCGGGGAGGGTGTGTGTGTGTGTGTGGTTGGGCAGATAGGCAAGAAACAAGGGCGCGACTATCCATGACGATAGATTTGGCCTCGCTGATTGCCGGTTCGGGCAGCTTTTCATGACACAGTAAAAACTCTAGACGTCCCAAGCTTGCCCTTGCATCGCATTGCCCATCTTCATCCTAGCCCCCCGGCGCTTGGTTGCGCATCTCCGATCTCGCGCTTGGCCAGGTGAGACCAGCAGGGACAACGTCTCCACACCCCGGCACTTTCGTCCGTCATGAGGCCGCTCCGGCACAAACCTCCAGCTGTCCGAAGGAGGGGGAAAAAATATTCAGCCCTTTTTTTTGGG
>VTGD01000145.1:0-112344 GCA_013406985.1 Calonectria crousiana | reverse complement strand
ATGAGTGAACTTGGGTCGGCGCCATTTTTTCCCTTCGAGGCGAAACCCTTTCGCATACTATGGAGATGCTACCGTTAGTGGTCCATGAGTGCTTCGCACTCTCTTCCACTGTTTCGCCGCCCAAGAGCTAGCCCGTCCATCCCAATCTTTGTGCCTGGTCGTTCTGGTTTCTTCTCCCAGTTTCCACCGCCCTTTGTCCCTGTTCTATCCGTTTGGCCATCTTGTTTCGTCAACCCTCTAGCCATCCCGCAACAGCCTTTTTATCGGCCAGAGTTTCGCCAAGGACTTGCCGGGACGGATACTCGCACCCGAGAGGTTACAGATTTCACAACTAAGAGCAAGGTTTGAGAAGAGGAGACGGGAGGGAAAGAAAAAAAAAGAGAGAGAGAGAGTGTGTGTGTGAAATAGTGAAAGACAGAGTGAGAGACCACCACCACCACACACTTGCAATCGAAAAAAAGCAGGTGACTGCTACGACACACAACGCACACCCACCAAAAAAGATAACACATCACATTGCGTTCACGATACGACATACAACGCAACGCAAAGCCTAGAAACGCAAGAATCCGGCATCAGCCTCAACTCGTCCTCAACCAGCTCGGCTCTTGTCTTTATCGGCATTTGATCTCGCTGAGCATGACTACTGCTCGCACCTAATTACTACCAGCCGCACGGACCCCAAGAACCGAAACGATAAACGCGGTTGTGCCATTTCCCATGTTCCCTTTTCTCCTTTGAACCATTTCAAACGCACAAAACCAACATCTGGCATTGCTCGGCTCGAGATTCAAGAAACAATCCTGCCCCAAGTATTACACTCCTGTTGCCCCAGTGCGTTGTGTGCCCGGGTTGTTCTGTGGCCACTTTCTCCATCCGTCCACGTTGGCTCGCTTGCATTTCGCGTTTGCCTGGCTGCGTCTCGCAGTCTTTACGTCTTGCATTCCGCACCTATTCCCCCCCTCCTCAGGTTGACCTTGCCGGCCTGACCGTGACCTTAATTAAGGTGCTTTATTACCTTTGGTCTCTCTCTTTTTTAAACCATTCCTACTTTTCTTCTCTCCTCTCTTCCTCTCCTTTCCCCTTCCCATCCCTTCCTCTCCCCCCCACACCCACGTCGCCTATCTGGCCCATCGACCGGCTAGCTCCCTGGTCTCCCGTTCCAGTTCCTCTCCTCTCTGCTCCGCCCTGACCACCTTCTCGTTATCCTTTACAAGCCTTTTTTTACTTGGGCAAAGGAAACCTTGGGAAAGCAACCGAACGCATTTTGGCAATACTTGCTTCAACAAGGGAGCACAGACGCGACGAAAGGACCAGTCCCTGGAGAAAACAGAGAAAAGCCAAGACTCACCGTGCTCGTCTTGTCGCCATCGACCTTAATTTTAGATGCCGTCTCCGTGTCGCTGACCCGCTTTCTTCTACCTTATTCTACTTTACCTGACTCCTGCCAGTCTATTTCCTCTGCATTTCCTCTTCCGTTTTCTTCCTTTGTCAACCTTTTTCTCTTACAAAACCCACGCTTCCACCACCCCCAAAATCCAACCATCCCCCCTCCGCTTGTCCCCCTTTGGATAAAAAAAAAGCCCCAGCGTGGCCAACTTGTCTCCATCGCCTATCGCCCATAAAAAAACCGAGACATCAAAATCACCTTGACGCTCAGCGGCTTTCTCACATACCTAATTTACTGCTGACTGCCGCGGGTAAATTCGCAGCGCACGCCACGCATCCTAAAAAAACAACAACCAATACATCCTTGCAACCAACTCATTCACACACTTTTATTAATTTCCAGCCCATTGTTGGCTTCTCCCCTTGTTTCGCCTTTTCTATCTTGTCATCTTCTTTACTTTGGCTGGTCACCAACCAACTCTTCTGCTCCTGGTTTTGCTTCCTCGTCAACTCAGCACCCGCGCACGATGAACACAAAGCGAGGTGCCGCCAAGGGCGTGTCGCTCGCCAAGCGTAAAGCCAATGCCAACGCGTTTGACAAGCTGGGCAACAACCCTACCGAGGAACAGATCAAGGAAGCTTCCGCCAACGTCGCTCTCGCTGAGCTCGAGGAGAGAGTCGCAGATGTTCGCGACTCGTGGGAGACGGATTCGCTCTTCGAAGATGCTTTTGAGGATCTTGCTGCCGATCCTGGCGTTGTTTCTGATGGTGAGTTTTGGTCTCGTTCATTTTTCCGTGCTTACCTAGTAGCACTTCTTCCCCTTTGCTTCTTCCTCCCGCCCTCCTTGATTGTCTTATCAGTCCCCGTTTCCTTGCCTTGGCTTGTAATTCACAACCACGGTCCAAGTGGACCCGAGGTATTTCTGCATCTTCATGCCCGTCATCTGCCGCTCAAAGTGGAAACCGACCCGGCATGATGGCATTTTTCTTGTCGCTACTGTGGCAAACTTTGGTTGCTAACCACGGACGCTTCTAGATCCAGATGCCTGCACGCCCGAGGAAGCAAGCAGGCTCCGTCGGGAACTTCGAGAGCAGGGCCCTACTGTCTTCATCCAGCGCACTGTTGATGCTGGCCGATACACTGCCAAGAAACTTCTCAGCGCTTTTGGCATCCGCGCCCCTGGCTTTCTCGACGGCGAGGATGACGAGGCTTACTTCAGCTTACTGTCGCTGGCCATCACCCGCGAGTTGTCTAAGCGCGCAAAGCTGTCGCGGTACAACACGGTCGATGATGCCGTTGATCTGATCCAGAAGAGCAAGAACATCATTCTTCTGACGGGTGCGGGCATTTCCACATCACTGGGCATACCTGATTTCCGTTCCAAGGGAATCGGTCTCTACTCGAAGCTTGAGCACCTCGGCCTCAGCGACCCCCAAGAGGTGTTTGACATTGACGTCTTCAGACAAGACCCGACTATTTTCTACTCGGTCGCCAAGGACATCCTGCCCAACACGGACCGCTACACACCCACCCACAAGTTCATTTCCATGCTCAATGACCGCGGCAAGCTCCTGACCAACTACTCGCAAAACATTGACAACCTCGAGGTCAAGGCCGGAGTACCCAAGGAGAAGCTCATCCAGTGCCACGGCTCGTTTGGTACAGCCACGTGCGTGCAGTGCGGCTTCAAGATGCCAGGTGAGAAGATTTTCCCAGAAATCAAAGCCGACAAGATTCCACGGTGTCCAAAGTGCACGCAGCAGCTGCGCGCGAGCAACGGAACGGTGAAGCGAAAGCGCTCTGCTGGAGCCGAGAAGAAGCGGCGGCGCTGGAGTGCCGACGAGAGCTCCGACGAATCCGAGTACGACATTCCCTCGGCCGGAGTTATGAAGCCGGACATTACATTTTTCGGCGAGGCCCTGCCCGATGAGTTTTCCAGGCGGCTCACAGAGAACGACCGCGACAAGGTCGACCTGGTCGTCGTCATTGGCACGTCGCTCAAGGTGACGCCCGTCTCCGAGATTGTGAGCTGGCTGCCTTCGCACATTCCTCAAATTTACATCTCCCGACAGGCTGTTTCTCACATCAACTTCGACATTGACCTCCTGGGCGACTGCGACATTGTCATCACTGAACTCTGCCGGCGATTGAAGTGGCCGCTGAAGCACGAAATGGTGCCCAAGGGCCAGAAGATTGATGTTTCGACCGAGGACGGCTACAAGAGCCGCCACGTATTTGAGGCTCGAAATCCTAAGGGCACCGGCCCTTAGGGTGCTGGAATCGTCGGGGAGTCCCAACTCATCGTCATGCCCGACCCAAAAGTGTTAGCAGGAATGAGCGCGAGCAAGTTCCTGGAAGATGGATGCGTTTATAATGGAGCAAGAAACTAATTGCATTGTGGGCACGAAGCTCGATTAAAGAAAAGTTGAAAGTTTGCTATTGCCACAGAGATTGGCGCCGCCCTCTGTGTTTCGTATTTCTGTTTCTACTTGATTTTACGTCTGGGCTGGCATTGTTGTTTTCTTTTGTCTCTTTATCTCCTTGGTTCGAATCCTGTTTGGCAAGGTAGCTGGGCGGCACGGCGTCACGGATGGCAGAGGCACAGACGAAACGGAACATGGTGCATGGGGCGTTGTGATAAGGATGGATGGGGAGAGAAAGACTTGGCTGCAGAGCAGACTCATTCTCTTGGTGTTTGATCCTTTTATAGCCTTTTATTTCTAGAGGCGCGCGAGGGAGGATTTCTTAGTTGGAAAAAAAAGGAAGCAGTTTTTCTTTTCCTGTCCCATGGATTCCCCCCATCCCGTTTCAATACAAACAAGTGAGTGTCTGAACAGCATGGCCCATCTGCCGGCGTCTCGTGAAGGAGGCCTGGGTTGTGAAATGTAAGTCGGCGGCACGGGCGGGAGGTGGTGGTGTGGGTGGGTGGAAATGGAAATGGAAATGGTGCGATGTGATGCGATGAAAATGGGGACGTAATCGGGACCCGGTGCTTCGGTTGACCAGGGTAGGGCTGATTACTTTATCATTAGGCGATCAGGGTGCTGAGCTGCGGAAAGCGGAAAGCGGAAGGAGGAAGGAAGGGTCAGCGGAACAAGTGGCCACGGTCAAGGCCACAGTCACGGTGTGGGACACGGCCCCGGGAACGAGCAACCGTCGCATCTATGCAGCCATTCAAGACCAGCTGCCCATATCTGTGGCCCCTCCTCTCTCCCTCACCCCGATCAGAGTCGCATCGCGGCAGATGAGGTTTGGTGACTGGGACGACAAAAAAAAAAGAACAAAAAGAAAAGAAAAAGAAACCTGGACGCGAACAAAACAGGGAATTAAAAAAAAAAAGCAAAACGGAATGGACAGAAAGAAAGACTACACACCACCTATTCCCTGCTCACTACCACCATCCATTGAACCGAAACACCTTTTGTCGTCATCCCCCTTCAGAAAAGGTGAGCCCAACGAAACCCCCCGTGGTGGTGGAGACTAGTTTGAGTATTAGTAGCATTAGTATGAGCATTAATGTCTTTTCTTTCCCCCTTCCCCTTCTTGTTTGGTTACACTGCTCACGGAGAGCGGGGATTCTATTAAAGATGGACCGATTCGAAAGCATGTGACAAGAAAAAAAAGGTGGTAGAGAGAGAGAGCGATCGAAAGGAGAGGGCTCCTAAGGAGAAGATGAAGCAAAAAATATATATATATACCCTCTGAAGCAAACAACTCCCCCCCCCCCGACAAGAGGGGGGAGGGCAAGGTGGGAGAAACGTGACGTTTGCACAGGGAGGGAGAAAAAAAAAACCTGGGAAAATAGGAAGGTGTTGTCGATTTCCCGAAAAGGGAAAAACGAGTAAGTATGAGAAACGCCCGCTGCGCTTCGGCAGATGAAACTATTCCCAGGCTGCTGTTCGGCAACTAAAAAAAAAAAAAATCCAGAGATAAACGAGTTTGGCCGAGACTCGCGTCCTCGCCCTGTTTTTTTGTATTTGGGTGAGACAGGGCCGAGTTGATTCCTGGACTGGGGAGGGGCGCCCATCTTGCCAAAGGTTCCGCGGCAGCATGATATGACGCAGCTGTGTTTTAAAGTGTACGACACACAAAAGCTCTGGCAAATCGACACGCTTCTATTTCCATAACTAGAAATCTGTCATGGAGCCATCTTTATTCACATGCCGTCTCATATCCCTAGACGAAACAATGTGTCCTCCCCTCCCAATTTTACACCCAAAGTAACGCCAAAGTATTTAAATCAGACTCTCGTACTTATCCAATCCCGACTTCTGCTGAGGCTGCTGCTGCTGCTGCTGCTGCTTCTGAAATCCGCCGCCCATTGTGTTGTTGCCCATCATGCTGTTCATGCTGGAACCCCCCATGTTCATTGACATGCTATTCATGCTCGTGTTGCTTGCGCCCCAATTAATAGTTTGTGTGTTAGAAGGGGGCGGTGCAATGGAGAAGGAGGAGGATGATGATGACTGTGTAGCACCGCTTGGGGGTGGCGGCAGCGTAAAGGATGACGACCGCGACGCCGCCATGCCCTGGTTGAGCGACATGTTGCCCATGGCTGAATTCATGCTTCCGCCAAACCCGGACGCTGAGGGACTGGACGATCCAGAGCCCCACGGGTTTGACGCAGCAGGAGCCGTAGCAGTAGACCAGTTGACAGAGGTGCCAGATGGCTTGGCTTGCTGTTGCGGCGGAGGCGAAAGGCTCGATTGCGTTGGCTGGAGTGGTTGGCTGAACTGGGTCGAGCTTGGCGTGAGTGTCTCGAACCGGTTGAGATCCGGCGTGACTGTTCGGAAGCTGGGTTGAGCCTTGACGGCAGGCTGGGGCGGAGGCTTGGTTGGGTTTGTTGTCGGAGGCGGAGTTGACCATGAGAATGCTGGTGGCTGAGGGGTGCTCGACGAGGATCTGTTGGCAGACGAAGGCATATCATCCCAGCTACCGCCAGCAGTGCTTGCTCGCGGGCTGGTCACGGCACGGCCCTTGACAAGCGCCTCGAAGTCATCCTCCGTGCCCCCGTTGTTCTGGTCAAAAGTAGTTCCTGTAACGCCTCCGAATCCCATAAAGTCTTCATTCGGGCCTGCTGTGCCACCATTCGAAGTGCCAGACAATTCCTGTAGTTTCCTCGTCTGCTCGTCTTCGACTCTTTTGGAGAGTGACTTGATAAGATCCATGAATGATTGAAACTGCGCCAAGTTGAGCAATGGTCCCAAACTCATGCTCCACAAGATTGGCAGCAAATCCATTGCAACAAACTCGGCATCTGCCACTTCGCCGACAACGCGAAGCACATTCAACGCTGCTATCATGACGGCAGGTTCCTTGGTCTTGATCGCCTTGACAAGAGGAATAATCTTTTCCTGCATAGTGTACTTGTCAAGAGCGCTTGATGACGTCTTCTTGTTGTCACTTCCGATGCCGTTCAGTCCATCATCATGACCTCCATCCTCATTGGTGCCGCCGCATAGAATCACGAAAGCCCGTAAACCGCGGACTTTAATTGCAAGACTGTTCGTTTTGCTGAAAACAGCTGCAATAATCGGGAACAGCTCGTTCTTAATGGTGCTAAAGTCAAGCACTGGCAAAACCACAGGCAGCGTCCGAAGTGCGGCATCAACGATAGAGTGGGTTGGACATTCGATAGCAGCCATGATGACTGGCAGTATATCTAGAAGATAGTTAGCCCGTTACCACTTCGAACAAAGGGAAGCAAAATCACATACCATCCTTGAACTCCTTTCCGGAGCAGTTGCTGGCAATTGCAGAAGCATTCTCTAGCACCACCATCAAACCGGCGTCTCTCGCCGGATCCTTTTCTTGATTTTGCTGTTTTGCGTTGACAACAAAAATATCCCTTAGAGCAGGCCTGACCTTCTCTCCAAAGGCACGGCGTGCTGATGGAAGCAGTTCGATAATCTTAAAAATATTTTGTAGGAAAAGGGAGAGGAGATCTCGATCCTTGAGTTCTTCAAGCAGCGCTGGCAATACCTTCTTCTCCATAACTGACTTAGGGAAGGATGGCAAGACCTTGACGAGACCTCTCAGAAACTGAGATTTCTCACCTGGTGTCTTGGCGGGGAAAGAGTCAAGGAAGCGGATCGTCGAAACCAGAATGTTGTCGAAGTATTCGCTTTGCTGGAATTCTCGCGCCGTCATTCGCTGAGCGGGACGTCTTGTAATGAGCCGTGGCAGCACTTGGTGCGAAAGTTCTCTTGGCAGAGGCCGCGATGAAAGATAATTGTTGTTGGTGGAGGGGATGTTGGAAGAGGACTGGAAAAGTCGCTTGTATGTGGAAAGGCTGCCGTGAGTTTCCAATGGAGACATGTGAGGTGAATTGTACAGGGCCACCGACAACAGACCAAGAGAGAACATGTCTGCGGATGCGTTGAGGTTATTGTCTACAACAAAGTCGGGAGAGGTATAATCAAGATTAAGTTGCAGCGACCTTGGCAGACGAGGATCCATGTTTAGGACTTCGTAGAGGTTGATTCCTTTGATTGATGTTGGTTTGTCGGAGTTGTCTGGAGGACTGGCAAACGCTAGGCCGCTGATCTTCCAGTCGGACTAGTTTCGGTGTTAGTTGCTAAGGAACTAGAAAATAGGAGCCATGAAAGTCGTACCTTAGCATTGATTAGAATCGCGTCCGGCGTCAGATTCCCGTGAACAAGGCCAGCGTTTTCGTGCAAAAACTCAAGAGCCTTGCTAATTTGCAGCAGCCCTTTTTGGATTTCCAACTCATCAATCTCGAATTCCCTCCGTCTCTTCGTGCCATCCGCATCTTCTGTTACGAACCGGCTCGACCTTCCACCGGGACCTCCAGAGCGTTCTTGGTCGTCCTTCTCTTGCAGCACACTTGAAAGCGAAGCTGTGACGGATTCGGTAACAAACTGCAGGCCTCCACCTCTGGTTTCCTCCACCGGTTCGACCAGCTCGAGGATGCTGGGATGGCGCAACTTGGCTAAACTGGAGGCTTCCTTCTTCAACCGTTCGACGACCTCCTCCATCGTCTTCTTGTATGAAGAGGCGCCTGAGCGCCCCAGAGAGTTGCCATGAGCATCTATCGACTTCTTGTCAAAGACGAAGACGCTGTAAGGCTTGCCGGTGGACTTTTTCTTGGCATCGTAAATCTTCCAGGGGCCCGCCGTTGATGCTGGATTTGAGGAGATGGAATAATTGCCCGTGATGTTGGTGGCGGAGATTGACTTGAAGGCTGAGGAAAACATGATGCGGCTACGCGGGGGGCGATCGGGCAGCTATCGCGATCATATCGAGGGGTCGGGCCAAGTCAGGGGATGTCCCAGGGGGTGCTTTGCGCGCACGCTTCCCTGCTGGTAGGTGTAGGTGTGCTGAAAATGATTTCTTGGATTAGTATTAATATCGAGGGCGGCGCAATTCGAGTCGAAATGAGCGTGGGTCGCGAGATCGCGAAATCGTAGATCGTCGAGCTCGAGCTGGGATGACGTGGGATGTTTCCTTGCGACGGCGCGTGGAGTTGACAAATAATCCTTTTACTCGCCGCGCAACCGTTATCGTACGGCTGCGTTCAGCGATAAGCCCCAATGTATCCAGCCACAGCGCTTTCGGAGGGGCAGCCATGGCCAAGTACCGGGGTACCTGGCCTCCACGCGTCGGGACTGGGCGCACTAAGGTAGCTCGCACGCCCGGCTACACCCTGGGTGCAGCCACCCACAGCCAAACCCCAGGAGGGGTTTCAGGGCCCATTGGCGCCGTTTACAGAGGGGAGGCTGCCCTGGAATCCCCAGAAGAACGCGGCGAATACCTCTGGGCTTGCCCGCTCGCGGCAGGACACGGCTGTTGCGGGTTGGCGGCGGCATGTCCCGCCCAAGTACCTCGGATTTCCACCTCTGAAGGCCCAGGGCGCCGTGGTTCGGGAGCCTATCGGACGGTTTCCAATCATCCCAGCAGTCAACGTACCACATGAGGAAGTCCGATTCAACGCCGAACTCTATATTGTGCTGTTCGACCCGACGACTCACCCACCGCATTAAAAACCCCAAATCCCTTTACCGACCTTTCAGTTCGAGCATCGCCTTTTTCGTTCAGGGTCCAAGTTTTTGGGTGTCGCACGGCCTTCCCCATTCATCAATTGGACGTCTAGCGCCTCCTCCCGTTGCGCCTAAAAAACTTGATACACTTCAACACCACAACTTTGTCCGCCATGAGACCCTTGCTTGTGTCCCGCTCCGCGCTGCGAAGCGCAACAAGAGCCTCAAGCTCGAGGCTGTCGCCTTTCTGCCAGGCCTCGCGCCTCTTCAGCGCCTCCGCCGCCGGCTTTCGGGAGCTCGATGCTTCCAAGCTCAGCATCACCAAGACCGCCAACCCCAAGCCTCTAAGCAAGCCTGAAGATCTTGTTTTCGGTCGCGAATTCACTGGTGGGTTTTAAGGTTAATTCTTGAAGATTCGCGGCGAATCGCTAACGAATGTTTCACAGATCATATGCTTTCCATTGAGTGGACAAAGGACGATGGTTGGTTGGAGCCCAAGATCACGCCCTACCAGAACCTTTCGCTCGACCCCGCGACCTGCGTTTTCCACTATGCGTTCGAGTGCTTCGAGGGAATGAAGGCGTACAAGGACAGCAACGGTGATGTTAGACTTTTCCGACCCGACAAGAACATGGCTCGATTGAACAAGTCATCTGCCCGCATTGCTCTGCCCACCTTCGACCCCAAGAGCTTCACCGAGCTTATTTCCAAGCTTGTCAGCCTTGACTCGCGATTCATCCCTAACAAGCGTGGTTACTCGCTCTACCTTCGACCTACTATGATCGGAACCCAGAAAACCCTTGGCGTTGGTCCTCCCGGTTCCGCTCTTCTGTATGTTATTGCCTCGCCAGTCGGCCCTTACTACCCTACCGGTTTCAAGGCCGTCTCGCTCGAGGCCACTGACTACGCCGTCCGAGCTTGGCCCGGCGGTGTCGGTGACAAGAAGCTCGGTGCCAACTACGCGCCGTGCATTGTTCCCCAGCTTGAGGCCGCCAGCCGTGGTTTCCAGCAAAACCTTTGGCTCTTTGGTGAGGAGGAGTACGTCACCGAGGTTGGTACCATGAACATGTTCGTGGCTATCAAGGACAAGCAGACTGGCCAGAAGGAGCTCATCACTGCCCCTCTTGACGGCACCATCCTGGAGGGTGTTACTCGTGACTCCGTCCTTGCCCTTGCCCGCGAGCGACTTGTTCCTGAGGGCTGGAAGATCAGCGAGCGAAAGTACACCATGAAGGATCTCTCCGAGGCTTCCAAGGAAGGTCGACTGATCGAGGCTTTCGGCGCCGGTACTGCTGCCATCGTCAGCCCCGTTCGATCCATCTCATGGAAGGGCGAGCTTGTTGACTGCGGTCTCTCTCCCAACGAGGAGTCTGGTGAAATCGCTTTGAAGGTGAAGGAGTGGATGGAGGCTATCCAGTACGGTGATGAAGAGCACGAGTGGAGCTATCCCGTGTCCGCTTAAAAAAAATCATGGAAATCGGTTGGGCACTCATAAAGCAGATATTTTTATATTGGCGTTGAAAGTTGGTTCTCGGGTACTGCTTTGGCTACGAAAAAAAAAATATCAATAGACAAAAGAGTTCATGGGGGTCACAATTTGAACTCTAGTGAAATTTGCTTTGCCCTTACTAGTCTTGAATCTCAATTCAACGTTGCAATGCAGCCGCTGACTCACATCCTTCAACCTCCAATCACATCACGGTGTGAGACGAAAAGACGAGAAAGTACAAAAACCGACCGAGACCATGTAGTGACTTTAACAACCAGTCTAGTGATTTGAACCATTGCAGGAAGTCGTCTTCCGTGAAAATGCAGATAACATATACAAGCTTGACGGCCAGATGAGGAGTCTGCCCTCGTCCATCACGACCAGTTTCCCAACCCCTCCCCCCTCTAAAGTGCGAATCCATCCCATTGTAAAAATTAGTCCTTCTTCTCCGACTTGGCGGGGTCGGGCAGGATGCCCTCCTGCTCTAATCTCCTTCGTGCCTCCTCGAGGGCCCAGGTTGAGACACTACAGACCACATGTTAGCACTGGAGGGGTTGGTCCCGCCGAAATTACCGCACCGCGGGCGGCTCGCCATTGAGATTCCTGCTGCACCCAATGGCAGCCCCGACGGGGTTTCGAGGGGGGCGGCGTGCCCGGGCGGCCGGCTGGAGAGAGAAATATCGCGCTGGGGACTCACGTAGTGTCGGGCTTGAAGGCAAGGGCAACGCCGGTGGCGACGAGGGAGCCGAGGAAGACGTACATGGGCCACTCCCAGCCCTCGGCCTCAGCCTTCTCGCCGGGCTTGACTCCCCAAAGCCATCCGGAGGGGGGGTCGAACTGGGACTCGCCGTGGCCGCCTCGTTGGCGGGCGGTCACGGAGAAGGCTCTGGCCGAGATTGGCCGGCGGGCGTATCGGACCGCACGCAGGGGCGCGACGGCCTGGCGGAGGAGGACCATTGTTCGTCGAGGAATCGAGGGAGTTCGGCGGTGCGGGACGTCGTGCTGTGCCTCAATGGCTGAGGTTGGAGAGGCGATTGATGGCAGCTTGTTGCTGAGGGCTCGACGTTTGGCTGAGGTTGACGACGGTGGATCGGAACCGGTTCACGTGACACCAATCATAAAAGGGATAAATGAGATCACGCCTCGGCAAATGCGACCTAATGCACACACCCCTCATCGCCGCCCATGCCAGCGCTTCGAATGGGAATACTGTGCTATATTCATTGGGCAAAATCGTCGCCAACGTCGCACCGAAAAACGAAAACAATAAAATGCGATTTGTCTCATTCTCAGTGATCCCTCTCGCTTCGATTTCCTATTTAATTAATTTCTTCCTACTGAAAAAATCGTCCCAGTCGGGCACGAATCTTGGGCCATATCCGGGACCGTGTGTAAATTTTCTTGCGGCCCAATAGCTGAAGCAAAGCAAAATAGCATGGGGCGACCCGCCATAGTCAGATATAATTATCGAGCTTTTCGCCTCAATGACGGATGCGAAGTTTTCCTAGACAGAATTTCATTGAGTCTCGTCGCTCTTTCAAGACTCCTAATCCCGTCCGTCGTTATCAATATTCACAGTGCGCCTGCTATCCACTATCGTTTCGGCTTAATTCGGCCAGGCTGTATTCCGAATATATTTCGATCTCCTCACGATCGCTCACGACTCAACCTCGTAGAGGACTTCCACCAATTCTGACGCTCTCTCTCCTTCTCCACGCCGGCTAATCCATTTGCCGCGTTTCCTTGTTGGCGACCCGCAACACACTTCCTCGTGTCTCAATGGAGGTTGTCAAGACTTCACCAGTGCGACGTGTTGCAGCCCCTCCTCATCCACGTCATCTCCGCTCCTTAACCTGAAGACCATTTTCTAATACATAGTCACCATGGCTGACGGAAGCCCCAAAGTTCGAGACTTCTCGACTCCCAACCCAGAGCACAGTAGTGAAAATGCCCGGGGACAGGAAACCCTCTTTGTGACCAGGGACCCATCAACGTCAGACTCAACAATCTCCAACCTGCAAGGACTAGACCCGAGTAGGCTAACTGACCCCATGGCTCGCCGGCCCGCACCAGCTTCAATAAGCTTTGGGGGTGTCTACGCGGCCGGGTCAAGCAATGACTCCCGGCGCAGCTCGATGGCGAGCATGGCTCAGATCGACGAGATGATATCTGACGACCGCATCAACATGGAAACTTACGGCGTGTCAGAGATGCGAGATGGCTTCTTTGATGCCTTGTTCTTGAAATCACGACCCATTTCATCAACAAAGATTGATCGCGCAAAAGCTGCGCTGCCGAGGGAATTCGACAAGAGCCATCCTCTCTCGCCCAAAGCATTCATTCCTCGTCAATTGCACGAGATACAGTCGGTTGCGCGAAGGATCACAACTACAAGAGCTGGTATCAAGCTCCTAAAGTCTTTTACCGCCTTCTTTATCGCGTATGTACTGTGCCTCGTCCCAGCCGTGCGAGAGTGGCTCGGGCGATATGATTATGTGATGGTTATATCCGTCATTCTCAATCACCCTGCCCGGACATTCGGATCCCAGGTGGACGGCGCTGTGCTCACAATCGTTGGCACCGCTTGTGGTCTAGCCTGGGGTGTCATTGGTCTTCTTCTATCTACGTCGACTCTGGCCGCAAGTGCTGGCTATGGTGGCATCTTGACAGTGTTCCTTGCTCTGTTCATGGGCAGTGTCGCATATATCCGATCCTTCTTCATTCGATTCTACCAGGCCGTCCTAGCAGCCGGTATGGCAGTGACGTTTACCACTCTCGCGGAAACAAGTGCAAGGGAGATTGAATGGCCCAAATTGCGAAGCTACGCGATTCCTTGGCTTCTCGGACAAGCCATCGCGCTTGTGGTTAATATTGTCTTATTCCCTGATACCGGAAACCGCCCACTCGCCGCTACCATTGACAAGTCATTCCGCACTATGCAGGTTTGTATTTCACATGTTACCTTTAATTTTAGTACTAACTGGTTCCAGGAAGCATTGCTGATCCCTCGCCCTCGAAACACTAGGTTGCGAAGGCGTCTGAACAAGACGTTTATGGATATGGCCGTTGCATATCGTGACATGAGAATTGACATTACTATTACTCGATTCCGGCCTGCCGACGTGCGGGAACTGCGCAACCTAATGCAAGGAGTTGTCAGGGGGCTCTTGTCCATGGAGACAGAGACCCTCCTCTTTGAGGACTGGGATCTGGAAGACCAAACGGTCGAAATCAACGTCAGGGGCCCAGACGGGCGCCCAGTCGACTCCGATTCATCAGACGACGGGATTGAGTCGCCTCTTGGGTCGGCCGATGCTGGCCGTAGAGTTGCCAACACCCTCGCAGGTCCCACAAAGGAAGTTTTGCATTGTATGTCCGAGGGTATAAAGCGGTCCCATGCCGTTCTTATGGATATATCTGGTTGCCGAAACTACTTCGGTCCGCCCGCAACAGTTTCGTCAGACATTGCGCCTATCCAACTCCGCTTTGAAACCGCATTGAACGAATTTGACCTGGCTGAATCCAGCCTCCTCTTCTCGAGCGAGGTTCCTGAATCGTATGCCGACCAGTCAGAGACAGTTGAGCTTCTGATCTTCGCGAGGCACGTCCGCGAGGCCGCAGCTACCATTGCAACACTCATGACAAAGGTCCACGAAATTCATCTCAACTCGGACCGCATCCGGGTAAATCTTCCAACTTACCCCCCAAGAAAAGCCGTCTACAGAACCAATGCCCAAGTACGACATGACCGTGGCGGTGTGACGGCCGGAATGTACCAGGCGACCTTTTTAGAGATTACGCACATGCTCGAGGTCATGAAGTCCAACGAAAGCCACTCCAGGCCAAGGCCTAGTTACGAGGCCGTCACGAGGGTTGAAAGCGTCCCTTACACAATGGGCCCCAGCATCAGAGGGCAGCCAGCTTCCAAGAGGGACAGGCTCGGTTACAGGATATGGAAGATCCTCGACCGGTTGCAGGGATTTGAGAGCAGATACGCTCTAAAGGTGGCAATCCTAATCTCTATCCTGTCGATTCCCTCTTGGGTTATCAAGCACTCGTCGTGGTGGGATCACTATGAGACCTGGTGGGCTGTTTGCATGGGCTGGTTCATGATGCACCCCCGAGTTGGCGGCAACGTGCAAGATCTTGTCACGCGCGCTTTTGCAGCTATTCTTGGGGCTGTTTGGGCCGGTGCCTCGTATGCTGCTGGAAACGGAAACCCGTATGTTATGGCCGCTTTTGCTGCCATTTACATGATCCCCATGCTGTTCCGCTTCACTCAAAGTTCACATCCGGTAAGATATCATCATTCTACGACATAAACCACGAACTGACTTTTTGGCTCCTTCAAGCGATCCGGTTTAGTCGGTTGTTTGTCATTTACAGTCATCTCCCTAGGACTTCGAAACCACAGCGGGGCGTCCTCCGCGGCCCTTCTCGCCGTACACAAGGGTCTGGTGTTTTTCGTAGGCACAACAGCCCCAATCATCGTCAACTGGATTCTTTGGCCATTTGTCGCTCGACACGAGCTTCGATTCGCTCTTTCGTCGATGCTCTTCTTCATGAGTGTCATTTACAGAAGTCAGTTACCTTTCCAACTTCCGAAGATGGTGTTCTTAACATGGCTCCAGATGTCGTCGCAAACTATGTGTATTTCGATGAGGGTGAAGATCCAACCCCAGATGACGTGAGAAGATCCGAAATGCTAGAAAGCCGCATGCGCGAGGGTTTTGTTCGCATTCGACAATTACTAGTACCGTGCCTTTCCTCCCGCACCCTCCATATCACGCTAACAGGACTCACTAGGTCATGACGCGCCATGAGCTCCGTCTTCGCGCACCATTCGACCCCGTTCCGTATTCTGCGCTTGCCGCTTCGTGCGAGCGCTTCTTCGAATATCTCATCGCGGTTCGACAATCAGCCTTATTCTACAACCCCCACTTCATCCGCGACAACCCCGTCGCAGCTGAGAAGCTGTTGAGCCACCGCCGAGATGCGGTTGCGGCCATTCTGGGCAACCTGTACATCCTTGCCGGCGCGCTGCGGTCTCAGAGAAAAGTTCCTGCAAGTCTGCCCGAACCTCTTCGCCTGTCAAGGCCACCTCATGCTAACAGTGCCCAGCGTTACCTCCCTAGTGCTGCGGCTGCGAGGAAGAAGCTTCTCCTGAAATCCGCCGAAGTAGCCCGGGAGATGGGCGAGAGTCCTGAGTTTTACGAGCTGGAGAGGCAGAAGACCTGGAGCGACATCTACAGCTACTCCTACAACGAAAGCCTAACTGGTTGCGTTGCACAGCTCGAGGAGTTGGAAAAGTATACAAAGTTTATCGTTGGCGAAAAGGCGTACGTTTTTTTGTCTGCAACATGTACAAGAAGTTCATGCTGACCGCTTCACCAGCTTCGAAGGAAAATTCAAGGATATGGATGATTCGGATGAAGAGAAAGATGAACAGGACACGCTGCCCAAACGGAACTAATGCTCCTTATTTCCTTTAATACCCTAAAATCTATCGTACCCTGATGTATGCTATACCAGTTATACCCATAGGCAACCCGCCCGAAACGTGTTAATAAGCGCCATTAGTCATCTCATTCAAAATGTCCCTCGTAATTGGTTTTCCCTTTAATAACGCCCGTTCCCCAATCCTTGCCTTCCTTGGTGACGGCCTGCGGTTTTCCTTTCCTTCAGGGCCAACAGGTGCCCCCTTCATATTGTTTTTTGGTGATTTAGCCTTTTGTGTTGGTCCAGTCGCGGTAATTTGGGTGCCAAACTCTTCAAAATAATGGCTATTAAGGCCATCCGATGGCATGTTATAAATCCAGTCCCGCTCTTCCATCAGCGAGATAAATCGGCTCAGCATGGTTTCATCGCCGCTGTTCTTCAATGTGCTTCTGCTTCCAACCACGAGCAACTTGGTCTTTGCGCGGGTAAAGGCGACGTTGATTCTACGCCAGTCTTTTAATAGGTCTCCAATGTTGCAAGCATCATTGCTTCGGACCAAACTGAGGACAATGACCTCTTTGTCTCGTCCTTGGAAGCGATCGGTTGTGTGCATCTCCACCCCTGGGAAACACTTCAACTTCTCCTTCAACAGAAACAGCTGGGCCCGATAGTGTGTCATGACACCAATCTCAGAATCTGGCACTCCCACGGTAAGCAGGGAGTCGACAAGCTGAGAGACAATGCGAACTTCCGCAGAGTTGACGATGCGCTTGCCGTGTGCCTCTTCGCGAACGAGCGGTTGGACCGTGTCCGTATTGATAAATCGCACACGAGCTTCACTGTCGAGCACATCGGCTAACCAGCAGCGAGACTGCCCTGGGCCGGCACAAAACGAACGGGAACTGGCAGCGTGCGAAAGAGTTGAGGCATCATGATGTCGCTGCCTTAGTGCGCCCATTTTCGGTACTGCTAGCTTACGCTTTCGAAGTTGCTCTGTGCCGCAACGAAGCTTGCCTTCGTAAATCAGCGTGTTGCTCAAAGTCATGATATCTTCGCACATGCGATATTGATGTTCGAGGTTGACAACAGATTCAGGATGGGTGTCTGATAGTAGCTTGAAAAGGCTTACATCCAAACCACCCTCGCGTGCCTCTTCATTCTTTACTACCGGTGGTAGTTGGTTGTGGTCACCAACAAGAACAAACGTCTGTGCCATTCTGATGGGGCCTGCACAGATTGGCAAAGTAATCTGTGAAGCCTCATCGACAATGCAATAGTCGAAAGATCGCTCATGAAAGATTGGGTGATTGATACCCAGGCAAGTTGTCGCCACGATAGGCGTTCCGTGCCATGCGTTTTTGATCTCGTCAAAAGTTTTCATCGGATGACCTGCTAGAATAGCAAAGTCTTGAACATCTGGGTGCACCTTGGCCGGTGCTCCCAGGCGAAGTATGGGTGTCTTATCGTGCCTCAGTTTGAGGAGAATATTGTCGACAGCCGTGTGGGTATGAGACGTAAGCAAAACACTCTTGCCCTGCGAAGTGAGTGCTCGGATGATGTGTGCAATAGTAGTCGTTTTGCCAGTGCCCGGCATTCCCAAGACTAAAGCGTAGTCTTCTGCGCTCATAACCTTTTCGATGGCCTTGCGCTGATCAACATTGAGGCTGTCGCGATCCGATATCGTATATTGGGTCGGCGCAGTTTTGAATCTTGGGGGAATGAGGTCAACAACAAGATGTCGAATCTTTCGAGCCCCCGGGATATTATCGGCCATCATCTGGACCAAATTATTTCGAACAGTTGCCATGCCGTTGCTAAACTCGTCTTGGTCGAGACGGTATCTGATAGGTGATTCCTTGATCTTGCCGCGGGATTCATCTTGGGTCGCTCCTTCATGAGCAACATCCATGATACTGGCAAAGACTTGGTTATCAGTTTCGTCAAAGCCAGGTTGCCGGATTCGTGCATTATGGAGTCTTCGGTCCACTGCAACACTAATTCTCTGTCTCTTTACAGCTGTGACATAGCCGATTGCCAAGGCGAAATGGCCTTCTTCGTCAGAAACAACGATGGGCTCTCCCACGGACAACTCAGATTCAAGGAAAGAAAATCCAGCTAGATGGATCCGTTTAACGAAGGTATAGTGATAGCGGTTGATTCGCGGGTTATCAGAGTCAACTGAGGCTGATCCTTCTTCAATAATGACATCGGCAAAGCATCGGGATTTCTTTTCTCGCTCAGCACTCGTCATGGTCCACAGCTCTCGTTTTGTCTTTTGGCCCTCCTTTTCCTCTTTAGTAAGAAGGTTCTCCCACTTAACAAAAAACTCTTTGTGCTGAGGCGTAAGGTGTTTGACGAGTTCATCAAACTTTTCGTTCATTCCGCTGGATTCGCCATCACCATCATCCGCGAGCCGGTGGTATGTGAAACAAGAGGTTTTCGCATAGCATTTTCCACACATATGTTTGCTCTTAAGCATAGGTGGGAGTTGCACGCTTCTCTCTCGAATGTAGCATGCCAGTTGGTTGCGCTGCATAATCATGTGTCGAAGTTCATGCCTGATAGCTGGAATTCTGATCGTTTTTGATGTTTCCATGTAGTATAATATCCCGTAAGCGATCTCTATATCGTAGCGATCTGATAGAAGCAAGGTGTAAAGTGCTGTTTGGGCCATGTGGTTGCTGTTGGCATGTTTGCCAGTCTTGACCTCAAAGGGAACGGTTAGAGTTCGATGCTGTTTACCATCTTTCATAGCCACTTCGACGGTAGCATCGATGTTCCCCTTCAGTCCATACATGGGAGACCAAACGTGCTCTTCAACATCGAGCAGTTTAGTCACGGCCATGTTGGCCCTTTTCCCACCGCGGTCTTCGACAACGCCATCATCCTAAATCGCGGTTAGGTAGGTTTTTGTGATCCTAGTCAGTTCAACATACCTTGGGTTGAGATGTAACAAATGCCTTTGACCAAAAACTAAGTTCTGTCATCTTCGACTGCAGATGCTCCCTTGCCGATGCCATTCCAACTTTAATTGTGTATAGATCTTCCACATGCTTCTCCATTATTCGATCAATCACCTTACATAAAAACGGAAGATCCCATTGATTGGCAAGAAGTGCTTCCTGGAATATTTCATGAAGCATTGTGCCGTACACAAGAGGGGGTGTAGGCTCACTGGTGGCTTTGACTCGGTCTTGCAGCACAGCTCGACGCATGCATCCAAAGGAGTCAGCCACCACAGTCGCGGAGATAAGCTGGTCAGGGTGCAGAATAAGGAGATTTTGAGCGTCATCGACGATGCATTGTCCTTTTGAAGAAAATTCGCCAATAACATGAACATAAGACGATGCGTGGGCTGGAGTATCGAACCAGGAGGCTCGAAGATGAACTGTCCTCGTTTCTTTTGAATTGTCGGCTTGAATGAGAAGAATCTAGCATTTATTAGCAAGGCCATCCATCGGGCTTTGATTTTCACTGACCTTCTCAAGATTAGCTTGTCCATATTGGTTGACGTACTCGCCCTCCAGCACATTGGTCACCAAGTATCGTTGAATTGTTTTTGCCTTGCGGTTGCTCTACCCAATGCTTAGTGAATGTTGCCGTGAGGTTGTTTCTTTAACGTACGTCTCGGGATGCGTCGTGGTTCTGCTTTACTGCCTGGGTTGCTGCTAGTTCCACAGCATCGAAATCGAAGTCGCCGCCAAAGGGATCGCCAAATTCATCATCCAAGTCCCCAAAACCTTGTTCTGCATTGGCTTTGGTTTTAGGAGTGGTGGGCGTAAACAGGTGGGCGGGTGGTTGCGAGGCATGTTGTGATTCCACCTTGGTGATGAGTTCCTCGGCTTCATCAAATATATCGTCGTCCAGTTCGTCAAACTCGTCAGGATCAGGAGGTTCCGTCTTTTCGGTTTTTCGTTCCGTAGCCTTCGCAGCACTCTTTTTAGCCAGAGGAGTCTCAAGTTGTGTTGCGTTTATGCTTGCTTCAAGTTCCATCATATCGTCATCGTCGAAGTCGTCAAAATCCTCGTCGCCATAATCAGATGCGGGCTTAGAGGCAGCCACAGGTTTTGAGAGGGAGGGAGAGCCGCTGGATGTGGTGTCCACCCGCCTCTTCTTGGGAGAAGGGGACTCAGCGACGGGGTATTCAGACTCATCGTCATTCTGGTGAATACTGCTTGTCACAGTATCTAAGAGAGCGGTAACGAGAGAAGATTTCGATGCTACTTCGCTGATCTGCTTCAGGCCGCTTGTGCGTCCACCTGATGTTGACCTCTCAATCTTCCTCCTTTTTGACCAGTTCAATCCACAACTGACGGCTCGTCGCAAGTTGCCATCACCAGACTGCCCAGTAGACCCCTTCATAGGCCTGGGAGATGAGGACACCATAAGCTGAGCCAGGGCTGGGTTCGTAAGGCCCAGGGGAGTATTTGAGTTCTGGGATCCATTCATCGAGTATCGGTCCCATAGCTCAAGGGTCGGGTCGGCGTGTGGTGATTTCAAAGCCTGCGCGAGCTTCTTGACATTGACCGAGGGTGGATTGTGCAAATCAGCTGCGGGTGAGGACACTGGGGATGAGCTTCTAGCGCGCTTTCTGCCCTTCCTCGGCATCATTGGCGACAAAGCAGATAGGTAGAGGGCATCCTGCTTGTTGTCCCAGAGTAGTCGGTCGTTGGGTGAGATATGTGATTCATCTTCGATTGTGGTCGTCGGTTCGAGGAGATCTCGCCAGCCCAATTTAGTCACTGGAGTGACGGTACTGTCATCTCTAGATTTCTTCCATGGGGTCTGTCGCGGGGCGTCTGCTGTGGTAGAGCCTGCCTGCTGGTCGCCGCCGGAATCATCGACCACTGCATCCCCTGGCTGGGGCTGGTATTGAAATTTGTTCAGCTTAGTCTTTGTGACATCTGATACCGGCTGAGGCGGCCTTGGCTTCGGAGTCTGGTATATTGGGTTGCTCTTGGATCGCTGCCACGGAGAACGGCCCTGTTGCCTGTGGTTAATTGACTGGTTAAAG
Organism: Calonectria crousiana; assembly: GCA_013406985.1. Taxonomy (NCBI): domain Eukaryota; kingdom Fungi; phylum Ascomycota; class Sordariomycetes; order Hypocreales; family Nectriaceae; genus Calonectria; species Calonectria crousiana. The sequence goes on along the minus strand of VTGD01000145.1, from coordinate 91,012 downwards.
TAAACAAGAGCGGACGAATGAGCAGTACCTTTGATACGCCAACATAGTCTGAATACGACTTTTTGAGAGGCATTGTATTCAATATCGACGTCTAGACGTACAAAAAGCAACGGCGTCCATGAGTGCAAGGTCAAAACGAGTGTGATGGGGTTGGTCAAGGCACTTTGGGTCTAATTCGGATTCCAGAGGGGGACGCGTTTAATGGCCTAGGCCGCGTCGCGACCAGCCCCGCTAAACACGCGCGATGTCATTGATCAATGCGACCATGCAAGTGATGAATCGGGATGTCACGTGATGGTTGTCCTTATCGATAAAGCTTGCCCCAGATAATTCAGTTGCAAGCAGCTTGCCCGCCGCCGCAAGCTGCAGATCGATGTCATCCACTTGCGTCACTACATCCCGCTTCATCCTGTCACCCGATTCTTACGTCTTCTCATCGCTGTCTGGTTGTTGACGCTCCAATTTGTAACACCCGCTCGCCCTCACTTGCTAAGCTAAAGCCACACCATTCCCTTCACACTCACTGCTTGTCTCAATGAACACACCACCCAATGGTGGGGGCGGTCCCCCAAACCCCCAAGCCTATCGCCAATCCATGGAGCAATGGCGACAACAAGCTCTCGCCCAACGTAGCCAGTATGAAGAACGTGTCAAGGAGCAAGTTCAGAGAAGCTTTCAAGAATATTCCCCTCCCTGGTATGCCTCCATAATTGGCTTCCGTCGTGACATCAACCTACTGGTCACCATTTCAAGGGTATCAGGCTTTGCTTCTACACTTGGTCGAGATCTCTCAGACACGGAAACCAAGGTCATTGCCGAATATACTCTCAACAATATCCATACCAACGCTGCCGCTAAATGGGCTACTCTCGGCTTGGCCGCATACATGACCTACCGTGGCCGCCGCACATGGCAGTTTCCCTTCTACAAGCCCAAGCTTGGCGGCAGATTCAACCCCAATGAGGCCACCAGCATCTTTACCAATCAGAAAATCCGTGGTTTTTATCCACGAGCCACTTGGCACACGATCCGATTTACTGCCTATGCCGCGGTTACGATGATCATGGTTGAGCCTGTCTTCCGTACTGTTTCCTTCATCCGCACGGAGTCGGCCATGGCACGGGATCCTCGGCTTGAGGATTTTATGAAGGAAGCTGCCACAAAAGTCGAGAAAATCACGGGGCAGAGACCCATACCGCCAAGAACGTACCAGCAAGAGCAGATGAAAGGTGAATTTGCCTCTAATTCTGAGGCTGAGGCATATGGCAAAGGATTTGATGAGTCCGAATTCAACCAACAGCAAAGTCGAACCCAAACATGGGGCACGGGTGATTCTCAACCAGTAATTCCACCAGCACAATCATCTAGGGATGATGACTGGTCGATTCTTGATGACGACGATGCCTCACCCATTGCATCTTCTATCAGAAACCAGCTTGGTACTGCTACTACCGGCTCTGCATGGGATCGACTTCGACAGCAGTCTCGAACTGGTCAAAAGACAGAACAGCAGACTCAATTCGATTCTCGAGGCGGATGGGCCGGCGTCGGTCGAGCACAACCTCAGTCCCAGACCGAATCTCAGTCAGGATGGAGCAACAACACCACAAGCTCGGAGTGGGGTGGATCGAAAGATAGCTACTCCTACAGCAATGCGGATGAGGATCGTGCCCTAGCAAAGGACCAAGCACAGAAGGAGTTTGACGAAATGATTGAGCGAGAGCGACGCGGAGCTCAGCAGGGGCGATCATGGGGCAGGTAGGAGAGAGGAGACGTGAAAGATATAGCGCACTCTATTCAATTGTATATTGAGATATCATAGCTCATGAAGCATCTACTTGTAAAATAGCTCGAGTTGAGTAAAATAAGTCATTGCACAATAGTTATTCTATGTTCTACTGGTGAGTTGAGGTTTACGAGTACAAGGCGAGTTCACGCAATTCTACGCTTTTACAAGACGAAGTCAAATATGACCTCAATGACAAACTTTGCTTGCTTCAACAATATGCCGGCAACAATGCCGATTTTACCAGGTTCTGTTAGGTACAGCGCAAAAAGGAAAAGAAAAAAAACACAATTGGCCTCACCCAGACAAACTGTCTACCCCCTTTGTTTTCAATCAAGACTGGATGGGCTCTGATGCCGCCACGGGCTCGGCCACCGCCTCCGTTTCCGTTTCCGGCGCCTTGTCTTCTTTGTCGGGAGCTTCCGTCTTTTCCTCAGCAGGTTTCGACTCTTCAGGAGCCTCTGCCTTGGACTCTTCTACGGGCTCCTCGGGGGTTGACGCCTCCGCAGGCTTCTCTGTTTCTTCCACCTTTTCTTCCTCTTTTTCCTCTTGGACAGCTAGCTCGGTAGTCTCCTCGCCTGCCACCGCTAGGCTACCATCCTCAGGATCAAGAGACCAGAAGGTTTGGGTCACAGAAAATGACAAAGTCGGGGCGGAAGGCTTCGCTGGCTCAACGGCCGCAGGGCTCTTAGCAGGTGCACGGCGCTGGGGACCGCGAGCACGGCCTTTTCGCGCATCAGAGAGAGGCGCCTTCTCCTTCTCCTCAGTGAGGTCCTCTTGGGGCTTCGGTTCTTCCTTCTTGGGGGCCATGGGTCCAAGCTGCAGGCGCTTGTTCAAGTCACTCATGAAGCCTGCTTGTAAAGCAGCAATCTTGCCGCCCATGGGTCTGCTGGGCACCGGGGGCTTGGTCTTAGCACCTTCGCCATCCTTGGATGGTCGAGGTGGTATTTGAGGTTTGGGTTTTTCCGAGACTGGGGGCTTGGTCTTTAGCGATTCATCCACCGGCGGAGTTTGTCTGGGCTTGGGTCGCTCGGGAATGGCAGGCTTTTCTGAACCATCACTGGGCTTCTTAACCGGACGAACTGGGATCTCAGGCGTGGTTTCGGTTTCCTCCTGTGGTGATGTCGAGACAGTAGTCTCGTGGAGCTGGCTTTCAGGTACATCCTCCCAAATGTCTCGGCTGGGGAATCGTTGGCTGTGAGCGGGTCTCTTCTGGGTCAGGAAAGACTCTGCTTCCGGTTGTGTCTGGGTCCAAATAGCCTTCTGCTCCTCTTCCTCCTCGTGGCTAGGCTTCTTTACATCGGCAGGTCCTTGCACTTCACGTTCTGCCAACTCTTCTTGCCTTTGAGCAAAGAGGTGGGCCGGGGTAAAGGGGCGGTCAGCAACACCAGCTGACAGCGTTCGGTGCTTCTCAGTCTCATCCGGTGTTGAGACCTCGACTGTGTAATGAACACTGTCAGGGGCGTCTTCCCAAACATCCTTGCTGGGGAAGTAGTGTCTGGCCTTTTTGCCTTCGGTTGGCTTCTGAGCTTCCTTCTTGGCGTCATCATCAAACAGCGGCTCGTATTCCTTGACGTCATCCAGAGGTGTGGGCAAAAACTCCTGAGAGTTGTTTTCCTTGTAAAGACTCGAAGGGCGGCTACGGGGTTTGGTTGCGGGCTCCTCCATCTCGTTGGAGCTTCCACTGCGCTCAGGGGGAGGGTGCACCGCCGGCCGCTGCAGATTTGGCGAGCCATCCTTGCCGACCTCATCAGAAGCAAGAATAGGAGCGGTGTACTCGCGGTCCTCGTCATCAACAGCATGTTCAGATTCGCCAGGGGAGCGATACTCAGGACGTTGGGGGTCATCAACGTGCACAGTCTTCTCGCCATCGGGGCCAGTGATTTCAGACTTGAAAGACAGGGCCCTCACCTTGTCATCCCCGGTGGGGTGGGGTGATGAGATCCGGGAGGCATATTCCTCACTTGCCTGAAAACCAACTTCCTCAGAGGGGACTGACTGGATGTCGGGGTTTCCTAGATCTGGGTGTTAGTAAAATGCCATCACATTATCGTTTATCAAAACATACTTGAGACAGCAGCACGGCTTGCGGTTTCGCGGACAAGCTTATTCAATTCGTTGCTGCTCATGGCATAATCATTCTGGCGATCGTGCAGAGGAGTCTTGTTCTCGCGATCAAAGACGTGGGGGTTTTTCTCATAGTAATCTTTTGCAAGCCTGTCTTGGGGCGCAACACCATGGCCATGAAGACCGTAGCTGCCGGGAGGTCCACCGCGAGAGCTATGCTTGCGGTGGTGGTTCCTGTACTCCTCAGAGCCGGGGGCGGGGGATGGAGCTTGGACATCGCCCAGGTGAGGGTTCATAGGCACTCGCTGTCCAATCTCAGGGATGCCTTGCTCATCATCAATGTCGGGCTGGCCCTCGCTGCCAGAAAAGGTTGTGCTGGACTTCTTCTTAATGCTGGTTCGAGATGCAGGACGGCCAATACCAAAGGAAGCGGCCTTGTCTGAGTCGGTGCGCGTGACAGTCTGGACGCGCTGCTTGGCACTCTGAGCGGGCAACGAGGGCTTCGGGGCGTGAAGCTTGAGATCGTGGGCCACTGTGCTGGTTTGCTCGGGTGAGGCTGCTCGAGGCTCCTCCTGCTCGCCCTTGAACTCCTCAGCCACAATATTGTATTCACGGCCCTCCTCGCCAAGAGAGGGCATGGCAACACTGCCAGGGCGATCAATTGGTTCGTCAGGTTGGGCATCTGCGCCATCGAAGCGGAGAGCCTTGGGGCTCTTGACTGGGATGCCAGCATTGAGAGGAGAGGGGGCAAAGCGGTCAGGGTTGGGAGATATCGAGCGATCGGTGGGACGCTTGCCAGCGGGACGAGGAGGGATCTTGGGAAGAGAATCTCCCTTGTCCTGGTTTCGCGCAGGGCGAGGAGGGACAGCCGGCGTTTGCTGCATGGTGGCGGCAGTCATTGTTGTGTATAGGGATGCTCAGAAGGAGCTAGAGAGAAATGGTCGACGAGTTGTAGGGGGGGCGGGCGGAAGGGGCGTCGTGGGTTTTGTTATAGAAGACACGCCTTGGACGGCTTAGACTCCTAGAGGGTCAACAACAGAGCAGCGGTCAGCATTGAGTTTGGCAAAGAGCAATTGAAGTAGGCAGAGGCGGGATTGAGTCCAGGACGGACAAAGGATGAGAGATAGCTAGGCCCGACAGCAAGCCGGTGGCCGGGGGGTGGGCAGGAGGGGCGGGAAACAGGGGAATCGCAGAGCTTCGGCTTAAGCGTCAGCGCCAGTGCCAGTGCCATCTCGCCAGCACAAGCGCAACAGCGAAAGCGTCAGCGTCAAAGTCAGCGGTGGCGGGAAAGATGCATAACTCTGACTTTCGGTGGTTGCTAAGAAACCCCCGCTTATCGCTGTTGGGCGATATGGTTCACGGCGCTATCAGAGATAGAGGGATGCCATGGCGCACACTGCGCCCGCTCTGAAGTTCGACCCGCGCATACTGACACACGTAGAGGGCAAGTCAGGGGAACAGGACTTACCAATGGGGGTGCGTCGATTGGAATTAGAATCTCCGGATGGAGATGCAAATGTTACTGTGTCATCCACAGTCGGCGACGTCGAGCAATGGTAGTGGTGACGAGAGCTAGCTTCGAGGGGAAGCTGATGGCCAAACAGTGTATATACACAGAACAAGGTCCGTCTCGAATCTGAGCTCGCCCCGCGACTGGTTCCAATTGTCGCTTTATATACTTGCACGCCGGGTACGGGAGGTTAACCAGCATCCGGCTCGTCCACCTCAGCGGCGTCCAGGTGACGACCCGGAGCCACTTGGCTATTACGGTGTTATGGCAAGCTGAGCGACGGGCCTTGCGTCCTTGTCCGTCCGTCGTCACTTGGTGGTCGAAACAGGGATAACGATGGCGCCAAGCAGACCGTGCGAGACGCTGCCGATCACACACTGTGGGACAGCAACAAGCCGCTACTTAGACGTATTGGCATCCTGTGATTGCAGCACTCGCCGCCTCCGCCAGGGCCGTTCACCCCTTGAAATTTTTTGCTTATTTGGGGGGTCCGTCCTGGATGGCAGCATCTGGTTGCACAAATTGACCGCTTTCCGCAGACCCTTTTCATCATCCAGCGGCCTGCCCTGGGCGTCGCAGCAGAGCCCATGGTCCAGACAGTGGCCTGCGTCAGTTTTACCCCCCCCCAGGCTCAGACACAGTGCGCTGCCACCCCGCATGATGCCACCACCCAAGTCGCCCTCACAGGTCCCTGGACGGAAACGGCCATGTGGGTGTCTCTCGCCCGGTCGTTCAACCCCCCCTGCACCGTCAGAGCCCAGCTCCAACGTTGTCGGTTTTGAAGGCCACACCGAGACACAGAGAGAGCGATGCTCTCGTCAATGCCATCGTTGCTTGCGACTCCTCCTCGTGCGCTGGCTCCGGGTCTGCGGCTGCTCCCCTCGCCGAAGGACCAAAACTCACCCCGCCTCGGCCACCTCCCCCTGAGGCCAGCTGATGGGGGACAATAGTACCTTGTTGGCTTTGTTGGGAAGGCCTGTGACGGAACCAAAAATGGTCGTCAATGACACCAACGACACCGTCACCCGGGAGGTACGTGGAAGCTCCCTGAGTGGGCTCCTACACCTTAGGTACCTTGTCATCGCTCTCGCCGGACCCATGGTGGGACACGCATCCCCACCGATCGAACTGAGCTTGCTTGACGGTACTGAAGCGGGCTAGGCCTAGGAAGACTCCTAGGCGGTGTCCGCTGCGCCATGAAGATTCCAGGGAATGACGCTTACTCGCCAGCATGCTACTGGTCCACACACAATTGAGGCCGCAGGCGCAGTCGCATGACCCCAACGAGGCAGCTGGACGTTTCCGAATGGGTACTCCCTCTTCTAGTGTTTCCAGCACGAAGTTTGCGAGGCGGGCATTACATGGATAGTCGAGGTGCGTTATCATGCTGGAAATAGGAGGTGAAAGGAGAGCTACTCGGTCGCCTAAGAGCTCCAGAGATAGCCAGCCGGCTATGGCCCGGTTGACTGGGTCAACAATGGGTCCCGTCGAGCTTCCGGAATCCCGATGCTCATGACTCTTCAAAGATTTCTCAAAAATACTGGGGCCAAAAAAGACAGGAACCAAGAAGCTTGCAACCCATGCCGGAGGCGATCAACACACCCCATCGTAAAGGAAGGGCCAAAAAAAAACTCTGACATTCCCCTGGCTTATTCTGGCCAAAATAGCACTACCGGTACAGTTTCCATACCCCACAGTCGAATCACATCGACATCTCGCCCGCAGGTCCCTCACCTTCTCGGGCACATGATGCTGCCAGAGAGCGACCGAGACACACGCCTGTTCCCCACGTCGTTCGCAGTTTTTTTTTTTTTTCTGCAGACGGATTGGCCATCATGACGCCATTCCCCAATCGTCACCCCTCCCGTCTCCCGTCGCCAACCGCCAGCTCCAGTGCCCCGAAGAGAGGGGCCGGCGGTCCCTAGACCTAGGTGTTGAACAGAGAAACCCGGTCCGGCTCCCTATAGCCGGTGAGCTCCTCATATCGTCTGGTCCTCACGTTGTTGTTTTATTCTTCACCGCAGCAAAGACAAAAATGGGTAAGTCTGATTATCAGATGTAATGATGATGATAATGGTGATGACGAGAGGGGAACCATTCCATTCCATGCCCTCCCCTCACTTGGATTCGCAATTCGCATTTGACACTCACACGTCTCATTCCATCCATAACAAATGCTCGTGGCGCCTCGGTCAAACGCCAAGTTCCCTTTCGGAACACTAGAGGCAATTGCATGCAGCTACAGCTCTGCAGTCAACTACCTAACACATGATAACTTTTTTGGGTGCAGTGCGTGCATATCTTCGGCCGCCTCCACGGCCGGGCGCTATCCACTCAGACCCCAGGTACAGCGCTGGTACTGTGCTACCCAGTCCAGCGTCTAGCCTCTTGTGGCGGGCCTGGCGAGATCTCAGCGTGTCACGAGGTGGTCCTGAACCACCACCTCTCTATTTTCTAGTTTTTTTTGGGGGTTTTTTTTTTTGCCTGAATACTGGGACATCCTGGCTGGCCTCGAGCTTTCGTGGTCGGCTTGGGCCCTGGTGCTTGTGTTTGACGCCGGTGAGGGGACCAAACTCCATCAAGAGCTGTCATCTGACACCTCTCCTCACCGGAATCTAGCCAGTATACCGTGTTCTTGCTAAATTGGACTTTTCTTTTTTTTCAACCGCTGTCATCCTCATTTCTTGTTTGGGGATCTTCGCACAAAAACTGGGGACGGTGTAGCAAGTCGCCTTCTGTCGGTATTAAGCAACCATGACGTGCATCGCATCTTAATCAATATAAAAATATCACCGTGATTAAAAATAGATACGTGGAGAAGTGCGTCTAAAATAAACCAAACAATCACTATCATCTGTCTGATCTGTATTTATTGCTTTCATGTGAGGCCGCCTGTCTCTCTCTCTCTACCTGCGCTGGGACACCTGACCTTGTTGCATTTTGAAAAGGTTGTCGGCTTGTCGCTAGCTGGGAAGCTCTAAACCCCAACCAAGGATGCCAGGTGGCTAGAGCAGGTGGGGTTCAGTCGGTAGCTTCCTCCAGAGCTCAATGCGCACCAGAGCTATCCCGTGCCATCAACCAAGAAGGAGTCACTGCTTTGTGATAATCCACTCATCATGGCCAGCTATGCAAATGTGCAGAGGCCTCATTGAGTTTCATCACAACAAGCACTTCGTATATAACCTACACATCACAGCGCAATCACAGACAAACAAGACAACCAAAGGTACGATGATGCTCTAGTTTCGATCAGTGGGTGGTAGAGGATATCCAGTTCGAGTCCCCATGTACCGATAAAAGCCATCAATACAAATCAACTGCCTTCAAGTTCAAAAACAAAAACGTAAAAGCCATTCCTCATCCCAGACGCCGTATCCCTTGCCGGGTATGCAGGCCAGTGCTCTCCAGCAAAGACCATAACTTCATTTGAAATGGGAGGGATTACTCCATCAACAGACACCCTCCGAATAACGTTTTCCAGTGATTGATATCATCTCCGTCTCCCATCGCCAAGATACAGTCGCCACGGTGCCAAGTTTCTCGTTAGCTTGCGCAACCTTCCATCGTTTGCTGAGTGTTTTTGGCTCGGATGGTTGGTGTGTATAATGTTCCATCTGCGCATCAGGAAGCCGCAGTGGCTTGCCCTTACACGATCATTTGGGCAACACCCTGACCACCGAGGGTCTTGCTGCCAACAAAGGCCTGGCCCTTGATGCCAGCAAGGCCGTAGCAAATTGCAGCCAGCAGCAGGAAGACACCAGCGGCAATCAAGGCGCTACCACCAGTCAGGATGCTGACCATTTGGAGAGCGCCCATGATGGCATAGGCGGCGGCTCGCATGTAGTTGGTCGAGATCTTGCGGATAACAGCATCGAACTTGGCCGAAGTCGGGCAGATTCGAAGCAGGAGGGGAACCTCGATGAATAGAATGATAAACGCCGATGCACTGCGAGATGGTTGTCAGTTACAAAGCTAATCGCTGAAGCGTCGTATTGACGCACGAGAGCGTGAGGTACATACATGGCGAAAGCGGCGAAAATGATTCTGGTGGGTTTAAATGAGAAAATGGCAGAGATTCCCGTCGCAAGACAGATAATCATGGATAGGACGCCGATCCTATTTGAGTCCGTTTGTCAGCTCTAGAACAAAAGCGCAATCGTGTACCGCATGATGCGAGCCGAGCAAGAGCGCTCGAGGGAGCTCGAGTTCGCAACCATGAGATCATCGGGGAGACCAATGACGAAGGCGTGCTTACCATTGTCCGTAAATGCCTGCAGAAGGAGTCAGTATCATATGCAACGAGCGCATGGCATCCAGCGGATCACGTACTGAAGTTTCTGGTCTGGAACTCCTCCTTGAGCGTCATCTTGACAGCTTACGTCGGGTGCGAGACCTCGCAAATTAAAGACGGGGGGGTATATGTGTTGGGAGGGGCTTCGCGCACGGAAAATGAGACGAGCGAGCAGGTCGATTCGAGTGCGGGAGACTATGGATGCGAAAAGCTGGATATCTGGAGTCGATGTGGCTGCGACGGAGATGACGGACAGTGGTTGCGGTCGGAGCTGATTATGTCGTGGAAACGAGTGCACGTAGCCTTTTCGCGAAGGAGCATTCGACCAGTCTCAGTCCCCAATTATTGAGGCTGGCGCAGGGCCTGGCGGCTGGGGGGGCGACGGCCGGTTGCTGGCTTGCTGCTGACAGGGCCGCTTTGCCACGGTAGCGGTGCTTCTAGCGCCGTAGCACGCCGGGGGGGGAAGGACAGTGCCAGGCGTGGAGGACTCGGGGGCGAAATTCCGGGCGCTGATTGGCCCACTCGGAAACGTTTGTAGGGATCACCGTCTTGCAGCGCCTGGGGGATCAGGGAGCTGGTGAACTGAAGCAGGCTCTGGCAGTCGCTAATTTAGGCGAGACAGAGGCCAGACGGTGTTTTGTCGTCGCGAGTAGGGAGCCGGGCGGTGGTAAATGAGACAGGACAAAGACCTGGCCGGCTGGCGGGCTTAATTAATGTTTGAGCCTGCGGTTGGTATGCGATTTAGGCAGCGCCTTGGTTTGTGCTGGGCCGCTGGCAAAGTCTTGCGTGTCCGTGGGCTCCAGTTCATATACAAAAGCGTCCTCGCCATCGTATTCGGATACCGCGCTGGTATTATACCGCCCACGGCTGTAGGCAACTGTATTTCGGCCGACCCCAGTGACGCACGGGGGTACGCGGCACAGAGCCAAGCCCCCCCTCGGGACCGAAAATCCGACATGGCCCACCAGCGCTGGGTCACGACACGAAATATCATGGAATGCCAAGATGCAACCTACCCTAGATTATGAGAGCCGTGTCTTGGCCTGTGCCGGCTTGCATCAATTCGCTTGGCAGCAGGCATTGTTTATTGTAGCCTTGTGTTGAGGCTCACGATGCGCCATTGGCAATGGCTTGCCGTGATTCAAACGCATGACACGAGGGGCTGTTACAAGTCTGCGCCCGTCTAGCCTGTCGATCAGTTGTGATGCAAACAGGAAAGCACCTGCAGCCACGTTTAAAAAAAACTCGCGAGGTCCCCGAAACACCACTCCATTTCCGTCGTGATGTATAACACATTCTTCTGCGGACGAGCATAAAGCAGCGTTTTCGTGAAAGCTTCGCTGCAGCAAGGCATCCAGATAACACACATTCGCCATCAAGCCCCAGATAATCAGTCTTGGCATGCAACATGTATAGATGACCAAGCCCCAGTGGAGATGGCGCCGCCGTTGCTAGCGAGCAAGCCGAAGCTTCCAACGGTGGCCATTACATCATTTCTTCCGTTCAACACCATGATTGAGTAAGCTAGCCCCTGCTTACAGTATCTCGTTTTTGCTTCGTATTGAGCCTGCTCGGAAATCGCATTCGGGCTGTCCAGAACCACTTTCGTTTTCGGAAGCCCGCTCGCCAAAGGTTGTGTCGCCCACTTTCTCTCTTCATCCGCTGCTCCGATATCAACTTTTGACGCGGGGTTGCTTCAACACAGCCGGGTCGCCAGCATGACGCTCACTGTCCTGTCAGATGAGCAGGTCAACACTATTCTCGAGACCCTAACTGTCGAGGAATTGGACGAATTTCGCAAAGACCTGTCCGCAGCTCTCCATGAGTTCTCTACTAGTGTAAAGGCCCCCGAGGAGGCTTTCCAGCAACCGCCCCGGTCTACAACGCTCCATCCAGAGACACAAGTCAAGACATCTTATATGGCAGCATGTGGTCCCTCTGGCATGGGCTGCAAAGGTACGAAGTTGGGATTTGGTTTTGTTTGTGAGAATACTGACACGTTCCAGTCATCTCACGGTTGCAATTTGACTCTCACAAATCCCAAGATGCCTCTATAGCGCCCAGTGGTGTTCTTACGCTGTTCAAACCAGATGGATCTGCCTTGGGCATGGTTCACCCGAGTGCTTTGACGGCCTTTCGCACCGCATTAGCATCTGCATGCCTCCTTAACAAGCGACACCACGTCAAGACAATCACTGTTTTTGGCAGCGGGATGCAGGCGTACTGGCATGTCAGACTTGCCCTCATGATGCGCGGCAGCACCATCAAGCACGTCAATGTCATCAACCGCCGTTTCTCCGCCAATGCCGGTCTTCTCCTCAAGAGGTTCGCCGTCATCCCGCAAGAGATAAAGCAGCGCGAGGGATGGACTGAGGCAAAGTTTGGCCTTCTCACGCCCACCTTTCACGAATACCAACGTCTACTTAAAGAACAAATTCGGGATGCGGACGTCATCTACTGCTGCACACCATCTCACGAAGATCTCTTTGATGGATCCATTCTCACTTCTCACGAGGGCCGTAAGAAGGGAAGGTTGATTGTCGCTGTTGGCAGCCACGGGCCGAGCATGAGAGAGCTGCCTGATGATCTGATCCAGTTGGCCGTCAAACATCACGACAAGCCTCACAGGCACTTCCACAAGCATGCCGATGAAGGCGGTGTTATCGTGGTGGACAACCTGGAGGAAGCTCTTAAAAATGCCGGTGAGATTGTCATGGGAAAAGTCAGTCCCAATCAACTGGTTGAGTAAGTCGCTGCCTGGCTCTATAGCCTGTCCGCTGCCGTTTGCTGACAGAAAGCCGACAGGTTGGGAGAACTTGTGATGCTCCACCGCCTCGCCAAGGAAGAGTCTGACGCCGAAGCCGCCAGCAGTCAGGCATCCGTTGTTTCCGACATGGAAAAGCTGGACGTCAGCGACAAGGTATCTTCAATGTCGACCGTATTTGGTAGCGGCCCTCCATCGCGCCCTGGTAGCCCATCAGGGTCTACCGGGTCGGGTTCTCACAAGGGTCCATCCATTTTTCATTTTCGAAAGAACTCCAGCGGCTCTTTTGAAACAGAAAAGAAGAAGAAGGAGGATGGATTGGCTCGTTGGCTGAGAGATGGGACCGTTATCTACAAGAGTGTAGGGCTTGGCCTGATGGACCTGGTGGTGGGGATCCACTTGATTGAGGTTGCCAATGAGAAGGAGATTGGAACCCGCATCGAAGGATTTTGAGGCGTATATTTTTGGCAAGACACCAAGGAGCGTAGGCTACAATGGATTTCATTTTCTCACGGGCAAACAAATATAGAACAGGCAGCAAATTATTGATGGCGCCAAAGCGTGCGCGTGTCTTATCCGATTAACATGACATTTAACGACATTCTAGTTGTACAATTGCTCATACATGTTCATATTTTATACCTATTCCGCAACCCAAACAGCAGCCATGCCCATGCCGGTTCCTATACACATGGATGTGCTTCCGACCTTCTTGCCTGTCCGCTTGAGCTCATATAGCAAAGTGGAAACCTGTCGGGCACCGGTGCATCCTAGAGGGTGACCAAAGGCAATGGCACCGCCCTTGGGGTTGATCTTCTCGTGGGGAATGCCAAGCTGGTTGGCGCACCACAAGCACTGACTGGCAAAGGCTTCGTTGATCTCGAAAATGTCGACATCATCCTTGGAGATGCCGGCAAGCTCGAGAGCCTTGGGGATGGCCTTCCATGGGCCCTGACCCATGAGAAGGGGCTTGACGCCCACGATAGAGGCACACACATACTTTCCGAGAATGGTCTGACCAAGCTTCTCGGCGGTAGAGCGCTTCATAAGAAGGACTGCGGCAGCACCGTCGGAGATTTGGCTGGCATTGCCGCCGTGAATAGTACCATCTGCAGCAAAGGCAGCCTTTGCCTTGGACAGAGTTTCAACGGTAGTGCCGGGGCGAATACCATCATCCTGGGAAACTGTGATTGTCTTCGTCTCCTTGGACTTGGGATCTGTCCACTGCACGGTGATGGGGGTAATCTCCTGCTTGAAGAGGCCCTCCTTTTGGGCCTTCTCGGCCTTCTGATAGGATGCAGCAGCAAACTCATCCTGGGTTTGTCGGGTGATTCCCAGGTCCTTGGCCATGTCCTCGGACAGCATACCCATGGGGACCTTGCAGTTGGCGGCTTCCTCGTGGTTATCGAATGCCTCAGAATATTCTGCCACGGCGCCGGGTCTTGAAATTACAGTTAGTATTTGCAGTTAAGAAAAGAAATAAATGCAGCTTACCCGTAGTTCAGAGTCATGCTTTCAACACCGGCACCGATGCCGACGTCAATCATGCCGGCCCTGATCTGGTTCGCCACATCGACGCAGGCTTGAAGACCTGACGAGCACTGGCGGTTGACGGTTCGCACAGCGGTAGTCTCTGGGAAGCCAGCGACCAGGCTGGCGGCTCGCATCTCGGTGGCTCCGCCGCCAGGCGCTAGCACTGTGCCGACACAGACATCCTCGACGAGGGCAGGGTTGATGTTGGAACGGCTGATGATGTCCTTGAGCACACCGGCGAGAATGTCGGCGGCGTGGGTATCCTTGAAGCCACCCTTCTTTCCCTTGGTGAAGGCGCTTCGGCAGCAGGCAGTGACGACGACCTAAGGAGCAAGGCATGGTTAGTTGCGAGGCTCGGCGCATTGACTGGGGGGGAAGGGGCTGCGCACATCGTCAGGGTGCTTCTCCAATATCTTGTCGCGACCGCCGGCGGTTGGGTTGCCGGTGAGCTGGCCACCGAGTTGAGAGATTCGATCAAAAGCTAGATGGAAGAGCGCGAGTTAGAATCGTGATGCCTCTGGTGCTTGGAATGGGGCTGTCGCGAACGGGTCACATACCACCCATGATGTCAGCTGGTAGAAATGGACGTGTCGCGGGGGGTGAGGTGAGGGCGGGAAGATGTGGGAAAAAGAGATTGAAGATGAAAAGGGCAATGTAGAGTAGGTAATATTATAACACGGCGAGCGGTAGACCTCGGATGTAGTGGAGACGGAGCGAGGTTGAGCGTCCCTTGTGCTTTGAGCGAGACAGTTCAAGCTTCTCTGTCATGAGTGGGTTGCTCTGCGCTGGGGCACGGGGGGGTGAGATGCCTCGGCCCCCAGCTGTGGCGGGTCCCTCCGCATCTTCCACTGAGTGGGCCTAGCGCCTTTCACATGCTGTTCCCCCAGCATTTCGCGGCTATCGTCATGAATGAAGCCCGGTTTGTGCGTCACGAGGAGCGCTTGGCCCAGGAAGCACGGGCTGTTTGACCCCATGATGGGTGCATAGAAAGCCCGAGGAAGGCCTGGATATTACTGGAGGGGTTGCCAGATGATGACGCTGAGCGTGTAAGCACCAGCGTCCATGTCACAAGCCAGCAGCGCCATGATTCGTTTGAGTTGTCGCCGCTTTGGGACTGAACATACTTTTGGTACCGCCGAAAACGTACTTGCGGGGAGGGATGGGGACGAGGCACAGGCCTATCAGATTACTTACTGCAAGACATCTAAAATAGGCTCCATGATCATGATCAATAAATAATCAATATTTATGAAAATGTGTAGCGCTGTTTATTTTTCAATTTTTTTTTTGTTTCAATCTTTACCAAACTGCCCCATGCAAACATCACAGATCCAGCCTGTTGATGTGTGCCGCAAAATCGTGCATGTGATAGTCTGAAATCTAAACCAACGATGCAAAAAAGAATACAAAATGCAGATTCGCCTCTATGGGTCCAGCCTGACTCCGAGAAACCCCCTTTATCCTCTCAGGACAGCTAAAATTTCGCTAAAATTTCGGACCGAGAAGAAATGAAGAATGAGCTTCACCTGTTTCGTTCAACGCGGGGGGGAAAGGTGAAGAGGCACGGGAAGATACGACCGGGAAGTCTGTGAAGAATCCTGAGCTTGCCGGCGAGGTCGAAAGCGGAGTTAGTGGAAGGCCATCTGATGAACCTGCATATGTGCTGACTGCCCACATGGATGGCGCTGGGGACGCAGAGATGGGTGATGTGGGTGAAGAAAGGTAGGAACTCGGACATTCAGAACGAGTGGGCGGGAAATGTGGTACTGTCAAGTGGCCGTCTATACAGAAAGGCTGTGGTTAGTGACTGGGAACAACCTCGCACGACGTGTGTGGGGGGTTGAAACTGACTGGTTGTTCTTGGACGCTCGGGGTCGAGTATAAAGCCAAGCGATGAGAGGACCCGAGACCCAAGCTCAAGTTGCACATATTCGTCGCTTAGTTGGCCGAGTGGAATATTCAACTGCCTCTCATACGGTCCGACTTTCTCCACCTCTTCAACATTCAAGACGAAAAAGTGCGTAGAAGGGTTCTCCATTATCGATCTAATTTGACGATGGCTTACTCGGATAGGAAGTAGTTTGACGCCCCAATCCTTGAGGCTGGCGTCTGCTTTGCTGTCTTCGTTCCACGGACAGCACCTCGCTATCAAGGAACGCTTCCTGTTACGGAGTTGGATTTGAATCCGTATTTCATCCCCGCCCTTAACGTGCCACCGTGGAGGAAGAGGCTCCCAGGGCTCCAACCGAGTTCCCGGTTGATTTCGATCATCGCTTACAGTGACCGTGGGGATACATCCAGGAACCTCCATTGTTTCAAACCCGGTTTGAAAGACGCCATCATCTCCAACCACCAATGGTTCGTATGGAGGAAGTTGCGCGGTGCCTTCGTATGAGTTGAGAACAGGGGCAAACGACCCCAGAGGTGACTGAGGGCTGGGAAGACTGGATGGAGGTCTGTTGGGCCAAAGCGAAGATGAGCCGCTGGCAGGACTCTGCTCAGGGACCTCGAAAATCTGAGGCCATCCGTACGCTGTGGATGAGCCACAATTCCCGGGCTGAGATTCAGGTAATGATGGACGGAGTCCGGATTCCATGGAAGCCCGATTGGGTGGTTCGGTGATATTCGACTGTCGGGATGACGTTGCCTCCGTGGCGTCTGGCAGGACTAGTTCGTATAGTCTGGCTAGTCTGTCCGCCCTGTTGAATAAATGCTTTTCGAGCGGCACTCGTTTTCGCTGCTTTCTCATTACGCGTCGTCGTGTTGGGTCGTCAAACGAGGTTATTGAAATAGCTTAATACGAACAACACGTGGGATCCAGCTATTATTAACATGCCGCCCAGCTGAACCCTGGCCTTGGCTGGTCTTGGACTGTCGAGAGAGGAGACTGTGCCTCCTTCTTTCAAGGTAGGTATTATGTATAAGTGAACCCCGTGGCAGTCAAAGGTGCCTCTGGCGAGGCACATTCACAGCGCAGCTCCGCCACCAGTCGAGGCTGAGGTTGGTGTTTTTTTCCCTAGCCATTATTTCAACGACTGCATGCTAACTAAGGACCTCGAGAAGCAGTTTTCACCGTCGCTCGTGACCCTGATTTGACTGAAAACGGTAATTTAGAAGCCGAACAACGAGGCAAGCTTCAAGGCGACGGTGCTATTGATAAAACGACCAGCACCGCCATCAAAGCCAGCATTGCCAACGCACCAGGCATACCCCAAGGCGCAGAGAATGCGGTTGAAATGGCAAAGAGATGAGATGGGAAGCCTCATCGCCCGATCAATGAGGGAAATGTTGAGACTGCGCCTTGCATTGCACTTTGGCAGCTTACCGCATCTGCATCCACTAGCTCTACACGGCGGCATTCCGCCTGGGCTGTGGTGGGAGCAGAAATAATGCGCATCACTTTTCCATGCGGCGCGGCTCCCCCCAAACAGAAAAAACAGCACACGCAGGTTGTAATTATACAGTTAGTTTCCATGGGTGCGCTTCGAATTTGTCACCGAATTCCTTAATTGAAAAATCAGGTGAGCCTCCTTGGAGTATTTCTTTGCATCATCACCAGCGGTGGATATCCCATGGTTTTCCAGATTTGTCCATCATCCCGACTCCGACAAAGGTTAGAGTCTCTGGTCTGCTAGGGTGTATGTCCGTCATCAGCAGCCCGCATTTGTGCACACAAAATAACATTGCCTCAGCACCAATTACAAATGCCTTTCAGACCAAGAAGAATGAACCGTACTCGTCCCGCGGCTCATTACTGCCAGGATGATAGGCCCAAGCTTTATTCGAACACTCGGTGCAACGCCAGGCACCCATACTCGAGCGCTCCGAGGCCTTTTTCTTTCCGACATTGTTCTTGGCAAAACCCACTTGGTGCTTTCAGCGGGAAGCA
This sequence comes from Calonectria crousiana, assembly GCA_013406985.1. NCBI lineage: Eukaryota > Fungi > Ascomycota > Sordariomycetes > Hypocreales > Nectriaceae > Calonectria > Calonectria crousiana. Next base: position 73,172 of record VTGD01000145.1, on the reverse strand, counting down.
ATTCGTGCAAAGGACGTTTGCCATGTCCAAGGTTGGACTCAAAGTGAACAGTGGCGTATCCAAGGAACTGATCAAGCCTACTCAGCGTCTGTGTTGCACAGTAATTTACGCGCCCGCTCAAGGAAACAAGAGCCGGGTTTCGGTCGATCCCAACGCAGCAAAAGCGGAGAGCGCCGAGTGCCCATCCCCTCGCTTGCAGCATGAAGACACCAAATCTAAGAAACAGGTCCACGTGCGTGAAACTGAAGTTGGAAGCCCAACCGAGGACGTTTGCGAAAATGCTAGCGTAGGCACCTTCGAGAACACCGATGTTCGAAATTCGGTTCGCCTCGATCAGGGAGTTCCCCATGTTGATCCCATGCAAGGTAAACTGGCCACGTTGGCACTCGACACTCGGTCTGAGCCTGAAGACTCTGGGGAACAAGTTTCGTGGAGCAGGTCAAGGTTTGACTCGGGTGAGACCCTTCCGGTGCCCGATATTGATCTGTCGGGTGAGAGCGACTTGGACGACAGCATGTGTTGGCAGTGGGACCAAGAGACGGGGAGGTTCCGGCACTGGGATGAAGAAGACGCAGCGTGGATTTATTATCCTGAAGAATTTGATTGAATACGTTTAATAGTTTAAAATTTACATAGAACCCGCTAACGCCACTGTTTATAAGCACTGGGAAGAATGAGTCAAGCCAGATCACATACGACGCCGAGGAGGAGTCATGGACCGAAATACGAAATCAGGGGATCAATTGAAATTGAAGTTGGTACTGTATCGATTTAAACTACATAGAGACAAGAAAATAGGGCAATCATAGGATGGCGCAACATTTATTTCATTCAATACATTCTCTCATCTCTCATCTCTCATTGCATCAGCTAACACATCTTCCACTAAACACCTTCGCTAAAACATCATCTCAAGAGATAAATCTGACCCTGCTCGACAGGGTCACTTTTTCTCAACCACCTTGTCATCTGCGGAAAATTTCAAGCTGATGCTGTTGACGCAGTGGCGCTCGTCAGTGGGCGTAGGGAAACCCTCGCCTTTGAAAACGTGGCCGAGGTGGCCGCCGCAATTGGCGCACATGATTTCAGTGCGCACCATGCCGAGAGTACGGTCCTCGTGCCGGATGACGGCCCCGGGGATGCTGTCGAAGTAGGCCGGCCAACCGCAGCCGGAGCTGAACTTGTGGCTGGCCTTGTACAGTGCTGCATCACAGCCGGCGCATGTGTAGACACCCGCGTCTGGATTATGTTTGTCATATTCGCCAGAACCTGGCCGCTCAGTTCCCTTCTCACGCAAGATGCGAAACTGCTCTGTGTGAATGCGTTAGCATATGAGCACGAGCCCGCCACTACCCGGGTATGGTATGGCACAATGAGTGTTGCAGCTTACCGGGATTTAGGACTGCACGCCACTCCTCATCGGTGCGCTTGTCAGGGAATGACATCTCGGGAGACTTGGAGGATGAAGACGAGCCGAATAATGCACTCAGGAACGGGATGCCGGACATGGATCTCAGGCGAATAGGACGCGAGACAGCAAGATGCAAAGGCTGCGGGGGTCTCGAGCGGGGAGAAAGACGGGTGAGTGTGTAGCGAAAAGTTGATAGGAATGGAGAAAATCGCATGGATGGCGATCGATGCTGAGCAATGGCAATGGAAGAGGAAGCGCTTTTTATATTCGAGTTGAGGCGTTAGAGCGCAAGGCAGTTGTATGTATGTATGCACCCCACTTGTGAGATCGTAGATGAGATTCCATAATCCAAAGAGGGCTGTGACGATGTGAGGAGGTGACAAATCAATGACGGTTATTTTTGGTATAGCAGGTGCGGTACCCCTCCGCTCCGTCCCAGGCTAGTTCACATTCCCAAGTCCCCAGTTGACCCCACAGAGAAACAAAGACCCCTGGAAATGAGACGTCACAGTGGGAACCAATCCCAACAGCCCGCAACGGCTGTTATTCTGTTGCTGCCCGGCTCGGTACGCGGTACGCTACCATACGCCGCTGTACGCCTGCGGAGGCTGTCTGCAGCGTCGTGATAGTCACCATGACAGGGCGCTGGGGTTGCGCAATGGAATCGCGACCGCCATGAGCTTGCCCCCCTGCTATCTTCATTCCTGAAGGATCCAATTGACTGGTAGGTTTGGCTCTGAAAAAAAACCGGACCTTGGGAATAGCGATCGTCGCCTCATCCAAGGCAATGCGAGGCAGGGTCGTCGTATTGCATCACATGGTGCAACCCGTCAGCCAATCTCTTGTCAACTGCGCAAGCATGGCTCTTCCTCTCCACCGTCTACATATATCCTGTTGTCCCCGTCTCTTCGCCCCGACCTCCCTTGCTCCGTCCGGGACATTCAAGCCTTGGCGACGACCCCTCGTCTCCCCCTCACCGTCATCCTCGACCTCAACCACGCTCGCTCACCAACGTCGCCGCCCGTATTCCGTCATGGCTCCCCACAACGATGTCGAGGCTTTCCACGAGCTCTTGCGCTCCAGCAAGCGCATCATGGCCCTCTGCGGCGCCGGCCTGTCGGCCTCGTCCGGCCTCCCAACATTCTGCGGCGCCGGCGGGCTCTGGCGCAACTACGACGCTACGGCCCTGGCCACGATGAAGGCCTTTCGCACCGACCCGGGCCTCGTCTGGCTCTTCTATGGCTACCGCCGCCACATGTGCTTGCGCGCCGACCCCAATCCCGCCCACTATGCGCTCGCCGCCCTGGCGCAGAAGAACAAGGACTTTTTGTGTTTGACGCAGAACGTTGACAGTGAGTGCCCCAGCTCCATTGAGCCGGGTCCGAGACACGGGCTGACGGGGGAACTCGAGACCTTTCACAGCGGGCGAATCACCCCCAGGAGCAGCTTCGCAGCCTCCACGGGTCTCTTTTCGACATAAAGTGCACCAACGTCCTCTGCAACTGGATCCAACGTGGCAACACGGACGACCCGTTTTGTCCCGCCCTCGCCCCCGCCTCGCAGGACCCTCCGCCTGGCGAGAAGCTCAAGCTCCTGGACCCTTATCACCGTATCAAGCACGTCACCGAGGATGAACTTCCCAAATGCCCCTCCTGCGGCACGGGACTGCAGCGTCCGGGCGTCGTGTGGTTCGGCGAGAGTCTGGACGAGGACATGTTGCTGGGTGTCGACAAATGGATAGACGAGGCTCCACTGGTTAGTACCTGTTTTTGAGTTTTTTTGTTGAGGGGTGGCATTTTCGCCCGAAGCCGTTCTAACTGTTTGCAGGACTTGATGTTGGTCATTGGCACATCGGCCCAGGTCTGGCCAGCTGCGGGTTACATCTCACGGGCTAAGGAGCGCGGGGCCCGTGTTGTCGTCATCAACCCGGACGCCGAAAACGACGAGGAAATGTACAAGGTAAAACCCGGCGACTTTGCCTTCGGCCAAGACGCTGCCGAATATCTCCCGATATTACTCGAGCCCGTTATTGGTAAACTGCCCGAAGAACAAATGAAACGGAATGGCGTTGCTGCGTCATGAGCCCCGTTGGGAACGTTAGAATAAAGCCCATCTATGACAGCGTCAGTGAGTGGTTTGCAGTTTTGTGACAGAAACTACATGCCTAGCCGGACAAGCTCTCATTTACAATGAGGAGAATAGAGATGAAAATTCTAGTAGCCACTTGTGCATAATGGTGCAAATCAGTTAACATAGAGTGGAAGAGGGACTATTTTTCTTTTTTTTTCTTCTTGGGTCTTTAAAAGAAAGTAACCCACTAAAACTGATACCATGATAATTTAATATATCACTTCGGGAATAAGGAGTACTTGGTATTGTGCATCGTAGGGGCTCAATTAGACTAGATTAACTTGCAAATGACACAGACCACGGAGCCTTCAACCCGGAAATCCGGACCAGTCACATCGAAAATGCCCGGGCTCTGACGTCTCAGCCTGGTTTTCCCCACCATCACCAAAACTGCCCACCAACAAACGACGACAACTCCACGACGGACAATCTGTTGCTGCTCGTGCTTTGCATCCATCGCCCACCGATCTCAAATCGCATCCCCCTCCCTCTGGTTCTCCCAGCAGAGGCCACCCCCTCCCCCCCGCCCAGCATGCAGGGCTTCAACATGGGACGCTACGTCCCGCCCGACGTCGAGGGCACCACGTCGGGCAACCGCCTCCACGGCAAGCACGCGCTGGGCAACCGCGCGTCCAAGCTGGCCTCGCAGGGCGTGCTGACGGTGCGCTTCGAGCTGCCCTTTGCCGTGTGGTGCTCGGGCTGCCCGCGGCCCACCGTCATCGGCCAGGGCGTGCGCTTCAACGCCCAGAAGCGCCGCGTCGGCAGCTACCACACGACGGCCATCTGGGCCTTCCGCTTCCGCCACCTCGAGTGCGGCAGCGAGATCGAGATCCGGACCGACCCCAAGAACACGGCCTACGTAGTCACCGAGGGCGGCACCAAGCGCGACACGGGCGACGAGGCCGTCCGCGATGGCGACCACGTCATCCTGACAGACCAGGAGCGCGAGGCGCTGCGCAGCAACGCCTTCGCCAGCCTCGAGAAGACAATCGCCGACCGCGAGCAGCTGAAGCTCGCAGCCAGCCGCATCCACAACCTAGCTGAGGCCTCGGCTCGACACTGGGATGACCCTTACACCCAGAACCAGAAGCTGCGCCGCACCTTTCGCGCCGAGCGAAAGAGCCTCGAGCGCACCGCCGCAGCGACCGAGGACCTGAAGGATCGCATGAGCCTTGGCATAGACCTCGTGCCGGGAACGGAAGAGGACGCCCGCCGCGCAGCTTTGGTCGACTTTGGGTCGGCAGATGACGAAAACACGCGCGACCGCGCTCTTTCAAAGCCCTTGTTCAACGATGGCGCCAAACGACCCCGGATTGCTTCTTCTACTTCTTCTTCCAAGTCAGGCGTCTTAAAATCAGAAAAAGGGGTCGCGAGGAGAAAAGAGGATTTGGTGTCGGAGCTCATGGGAAATACCCGGGCTGCCAAGGATCCATTTCTGATAGGCAACAAAACAAACGAGCCAAAGCCTCCCGCGAGATTGCTTGGTGTAAAGAGAAAGCGTGCGGCGCAACAAGATGCTGCCCCGGCTGCAAAAGCACCCGCGCAGGAAGCCGGTGCTTCGACAGGATTAGTGAATTATGACTCTGACTGACCATGTTCTGCCGTGGTCATGTTTATTCGGCGTTGGTGACGGGCTTTACGAATTATTAGATACCCAGTGACATGATACAGAAATGAGAAATGATAATGGAATTGAATGCTTCTGCGATTCTGTCTGCCATACTCTTGAGCAGGGCGAGCGAAGCCAACCGTGGGTGATCCAAGACTATCTGATTCAACTGTCGGCTCCCCGGACTGTCCAGCATGCGCTGCCCATCGAAGTGCCAATAGCGCAGTAATATTCCTACCTACCTGATTCCAGGAAACAATATCCCATCCGCCCATCCGAGGTCCAGAGTCCCCGTGGGTTTTCTGCAACTCCGTCCAATGATTGCTCCTTGCCGTGCCGTGGTTCCCATTACGCCGTATTAGAAACGAAACGCTCGCTGAGTTCATGCGCTGGTGGCGCGCTCATACATCATCCATCTGGCCCGCGGGCTCCTCGTCATCATCGCCAAAGCTAGCAACCGAAGATAGGTCGTCATCATCCTCGCTCTCGGCGCCAGCTTCGTCCGCGGCATCTTTGTTTGCATATTTTTGCACGTATTCTGTTCTCAAGTTAGCAGCGCGCGACTGGCGCTGGCAGGGTGTCCATACCCTTGACCTTGGCATCGTAGCTCTTGGGCTCTCGGATCAACAGTGCAGCGGCTTCGCCGTTGAGAGGATCGGTAGGGTTGGGGTATCGCAGGAGCTGTGGTAGGAAAACCTCGAAAATGTTGATCATGTCGAACATGGGGGACCATGTCTGGTTGATGACATCAAGACAGACTGATCCGGATCTTGGACGGCCTCACTTAGCACTTCCGGACTTGACCAAATTCTCCTCTTTCGATCCCTTTCATGACTTACAGCTCATCGATGTTGGGGTGGAAAATGCGGTTCACAAATCCAATACTCGGGGACTTGTAGGGATATGTGTCGGGGAGTTCGACGTGGACTTTCCAGATACCGCCCTCGAACGGAGCTGCCAGGTGTCAGCGGACACACCCAGTTGAAGGAAGCTCTGTATTTTACTGACTCTCGGCCGGACCCTTGAATCGGACGAAGAACTCTTGCCTGGACGTGTCGGTTAGGCCATGCAGGCATCGATGTCGGGCAGCAGGAGGCTCACACTGCGCAATGTTAGCATGGTGCTGCGATTAGTGTCATGGGAAAAAATTACTATTATCATTCACCAGCGTGACTTCATAGTCACTCATAAGCCTGCCTTTGTTAGTATGTGGTTTTGTCGATATTGGAGTCCAACGGCGTCGTACATCCTGCGACTTTGTTAGTATACCGGGCGCCCGTTATGGAACAGCAGGAGAATGCATACTTCATGACCTAAATGCGAACACATTGTCAGTGGTGAAAATTGCTGGCGCTCATGTGGCAACGTCGACTTACATCGGTCTCGATCCTGCGGCGTGGGCTGCTCATGATTGCGGTGGATGGCCGGGGTATGTATGGATGTGGGGTTGTTGCGTGATCAAGCAGTCCGTGACCGGCGAGGGGTTCTAAACGGTAAAGTCAGGGGACAATAGCGAAAAGGGTCGCTGCAGAAAATTGAGACTGTTTGGTAGAGATTTGGTGCGGAGGGGTGGGAAAAGGCGAGGCAGAAACGATGGTGCTTTGATGTGGTTGAGAGAGAGTCACAGCAGACAATGAGGGGAGGTGAAGTGATCGGCTTCTGGTCCAAGTCGCAAGTCACGAGGGCCATGGGTGAGGTACAAAGTCTCCATGTAAACTATGCCAGGATGTGGACGTGGACAACCGTGATAAGCCGCACTAATCACGGAAAGAGGGGCCGAGGATTTACCAAGCCTTATCGATAAGCGTCATGGCCCGACTTTAGGCGTGTGAGTACCTAACTGTGGGCAGTCATGAGCCATCATTTCTTCATAAAGTAGCGCGATGGATAAGTAGATCATCTCTGGTTTGGGCGTTATTGCGGCGCTTTCACTCACTTCATCTATTTCGAAGTTGTTCGCGAGAGAAAAAAAAACACTGGTCACCAAAAACTTCAATCATCGCAACCTCCCCCCCTTATGCCACAGTGCAACAGTACCCAAGCCACAAACACCATTCACCACGATTTTTGGCCGAAGCCAAGCGCCACTTGAGACAGTCGCACACACACTGGCGAACACGTGTATTAGCCAATTCGAGCTGAATTGAAGGCTGAAAATTTTTCCAATACAATGCCTAATCAGCATCCAATCCTTCAGGGGGGTCAGCGGGTATTGACTCTTACTAATTACTCCTGGGCGACGTCATTGGCATCCATCCCTCCAAGTCCTGCGCTTCCGATTTGTGATGAATCATTCCCCAGAATGTATTGAAACCTTGATGCAACGTAAAATGTTCAATTGCATGAAGTAGCCGATGCAGGAAAAAAAATGAGTACAGCGCCAAGTACACTTGCGAATTCATGCAACCATCATGCACAGTAAACGCTAAGTAGCGATCGCCCTGTGGCCGATCGGCAATCTGCTGGCCAGCATTCTACTCGACGTGAATAAGAAAAAAGAAACCTGAGACAAGTTCTCTGAACGAAAGCCATGTACATGTTTTTTGCGGCTTCTTGATGGATGAAGGACCATGTATTGTTCAAGCCCAGATACAGTCCTGTTTCCTCTTTTCTGACACACTTTGAGGCCGCTAATTCCATGAACGAGAGAGAATCAATAAAGTCGACACCATATCGATTTTTTTTTTCGTATCAAATACTCTATCGCTGTATTACAGGACCGTCAAAGAATCTTTCAGGATGAACCCCGGTCCCTGGTTTACACCGAGATGCTGAGACTTGGGGTGCCTCACGACACAGTCTCGCTACGTCATGGTGCAAAACTTCCGAATGCTCTCTAACCATGGGGAATTTTTTCTTTTTTTTTCTTAGTAGATGCTGCACTTTTGAAGCTCTTCTTATTGCCGTGACAAAAGGTTGCGCTAAGAACAATATACATCGCCGTTCGGGCGTACCGCGAGCCACCCGCAATCGCTCACCCCACCCCACTCACCTGGCTCTCCGCCATGCACCACTTAGGTACACCCTACGCCCGAACTGCCTCGGTACCTTATGCGCCAAAGCATGCGCTGCATCGCTGCACGACATGGCACCTCACCGCACAGCGCGCATCAGAGCACAGTCATCTTTTCGCTCGGCCACCGCCCCCCCCTTGGCTTGAGAGCCAACCAAAGGAAACAAATAACCGGTCCAGAACACACACCCCACACACCAACGCCTCGCTCATCTTTCACAGCCTCCCATGGTTCTGGCCCTCGGCCGTTCGGTGCGTTCGGCGCGTTCGGGGCTAATCCCCTCTAAGTGGTTTGGTATCGGACCCGGAGGTACGTACCCCGGGCGGGCCGTGGGGCGCAAGAAAAAAAAAACACCAAAACGGTCTCAAATTGGACAAGATACTCAATTCTACAACGTAGGAACCATCATGGTCGAGATTATTAAAACGCCCGCCGAGCCCCATTCACGCACCCCATTAACCGTTCAGCTCCCTCCCTTTTCACAATTAGACCCAAAAAAAAAAAACCGCAGTTTTTATTTTATTTTAACTTTTTTTTCATTACTCGTTGGGGCGTCTCTTGTCCATGCAAGTGGAGGTACAGCCTTGGTCTCGAGTCTAGTCCACTGGGCACCACACCACACACTCAACACCTATCCCTCCTCCATAGGCGTCTGTCAATAGCTCTCCTGTCATCATGTCCTCTGTTATCGCACCCTTAATGAGGTCGTGTGCCCCCCTACTGCCTCGGGCCACGCGACCCGTCCGGCCCGCCACATGGACCCTCGGCAACGCCACCCGGGCTATCGCCGGTGCACATGTCCGGCACAGCTCGCACTCACCCATGGGTGCAGCCTCAACCAACCAACGCAAAAAGGTCACGGTTGGTACGCTGAGGTCGCTGCATCGCAAGGGAGAACCAATTAGTGTCATCACCGCACACGATTTTCCCAGCGCGCACGTTGCGGACCATGCTGGCATGGAAATCATCCTCGTAGGTGACAGCCTTGCCATGGTTGCCCTAGGCATGGAGGACACTAGTGAGGTCTTGCTGGACGAAATGCTGCTGCACTGCCGATCCGTCGCAAGGGCCACCAAGTCGGCTTTTACTGTAAGGCCACATCCCCATGTAATCTGAGGAAACAAGCATTGACCTAGCCCAGGTTGGTGATTTGCCCATGGGTAGCTATGAGATTTCACCCGAGCAAGGACTTGCCACAGCCATCCGTGTTATCAAGGAGGGCCGTGTCCAAGGTATCAAGCTCGAAGGCGGAAAGGAGATGGCCCCGACTATCCGTAAAATTACCACAGCGGGCATCCCAGTTCTCGGCCACATTGGCCTGACGCCTCAGCGCCAAAATGCTCTTGGGGGGTTCCGTGTTCAAGGCAAGACTTCCGAAGGCGCCATGCGCATCCTTGAAGATGCCCTTGCCGTCCAGGAGGCTGGTTGCTTTGCGACGGTCGTTGAAGCTGTCCCCGCCGAAATTGCCGCCCTCATCACTGAGAAGCTGTCTATTCCAACCATTGGAATCGGCGCTGGCAATGGTTGCTCTGGACAAGTCCTCGTCCAGGTTGACATGACGGGAAACTTTCCACCTGGCAGATTTATTCCCAAATTTGTGAAAAAGTACGGCGATGTTTGGGGTGAGAGCTTAAGGGCTATCCAGGCGTATCATGCCGAAGTGAAGAGCCGAGAGTATCCTGCTCCAGAGCACACCTATCCCATTTCGAAAGAAGAGCTCGACGAATTTACCAAAGCTGTCAAGGATTTATAAGTGTTGGGTCATGAATGTGTGATTATTAGCCAGGGGTTGTGATTGAGAGCGATATGTTGAAAAGGGAAGCAAGCAATTTTGCAACCAGTACATGAAATAGCAAGCATCTGAGCTGGCATTTGTTGGGAGTTTGGGCTGGGCTGAATAAAACGCCTATTTGTTTGTATCTTTAGCACCCATAGAAATTAGACTGAACAAAGCAGCCTACGTAGGCGTCTTGAATCATTCATCCAAAAGCAGGCGTCAGTGAGTAGGCGACCACCAGTTGGTCATTTGCATTCTTGAAACACTTAAAAAATGAAGGAGTTAGGAGAGTGCTTGACGTTGATGGGCGATCAAGAGCACATACCTGATGCAGGTTTCCCACGACCTCGTCCAAGGATGGCGCAAACGAGCTGTTGATGTACAAGAACACGCTATCTGTGTCTTTGCAACGCAGCTTCTTTCTCAAATACCGCACCACCTCTTCGAATTTACGTACTGCAGTAATCTTGCACACATCCTGCGCCAGGGCCGGTGCCGAACCCACAGGCTTGAACCGCACCACGACCTTTTCAACAGCGAAACTCCCAGCACTGGCCAGGGCCGCGGTAGCATCTCGTGGGAGATCAGCCAGAACCACGGATGCTGACATAGTTAACGGGAGGTCAGGCGATGTAGCCCGATCGGGTGAGTCCGCGTCGCCGTCGGCGACTGGTGAGGGAGAAGATGGCATCAAGTCTTGCGGTGGGTGGCCCGACATCTTCTGCTGGTGGTGGTAAGACAGGATCTAACCGCTGGGCGGGCTTTTATTGCTGGCGATATTGAGACGGTGCAAAATTCCAAGCTGTTCAGGATTACAAGACCGAAAACGAGCATCAAGATAAGTTGATGTAGCAGTTAAACGAGCTGCCTGATGGGGCGGCGCTCAGCGAAACAACGTGGGGACGTCACTGGACGTGCGGTGCAACAGTGTGGGGCATCAGCAGCACCGTGCATCTTCCAGGCTGCCTCACCATCTATTCCAGAAACGCCACGTTCAGCGTTTGCTTCAAAGCAATTGAAACATCCACTTCAATCAAATCTAATAAAAATAGCGACAATTAAGCTGCGGAGAATTTTTTATTTTTTTGCCCAAAAAGCCTTTGGGAACTAACCATGGACACCAGACCCTCAACCGAAGCCATCTTCAACCACAATACCATGGCTTCCCGACCTCCATCATTTATTCTCGCCAACTCGACATCGTGTCGCGTTGTTGATCGCTTTAGTGATCTCGAAGGGGAAGCAGAAGATGAAAATGGTTTCATTCGTTTCTGGCCTCTGTTGACCCACTATCTCCAACGACCCGTTTCGTCAACTACACAACTAATCGATCTGCTGGAGACCATCACAGCAGTCACAGGGGGCACAAATGGCGACGGCCACGAATCCCTGAAGCACTTTCTTGACAGCGGGATCATCGACACCAAGGAGTTTTTCAGTGACACGTGGCCCAAACTGCTCCAGATCGCATTGGACCTCAACACCTACTTCTCTGATGGCAAGCTTGAGCTTCTTAAGCCAGGAGAACCACTCCGCCTCAGCAGCGGCCAAGTGGCCTGCTTAGTGGTTCACCAGTTCTTGTGTTCAGCTGTTCAGCAAAGATATGATGATGGATATCAAGACTTTAGTGTCTGGTATGCCTCGGAACAGAGGCATCCCGCTGCTATCGAGATGTATCTGACAGCCTTGTTTACGTATTTGTCGGGTCTTCCAGAAGCCCAATGGTTGAGAGAGGAACACAAATCCAGCACTGAAACTCAAACAAATTCCATTACATATCAGCTTCATCAAAAACCACGTCCCTCTCCCTTGGAGGGGGTTCCCCTGGGGCCGGTCCATGTCAAACAAGTCAAAGAACACACGACGGACTCACATCTCCCCGAAGTCCAAGGACCAAAAGGTGCCGTGGTTGTATCCGCAAATAGAGTCATCGGGTTTGGTCAGTCCGCGACACAAGAGGAAATATTTGTTGGCATTGCGCCGCAAGCCTGTCCTGTCGTTCTTGTCGCGCCGCACCTGGACGACGAAACCGTCATCACCGTAACCGGGGCAAGAGCTATGCTAGATGTAAAGGGGCAGAGGCGCGACATTTCGTGGACTGCTCGTCCTGTTCCGTTACCAAAAGACGGCTACGACGCGTGGTTGCGATCGTGGCGCGGCGGTCGGCTGATCTTCATGGATGCTCTCGAGATGGACATGGTTGAGGATGACGAGGATCTACTGGACCTGATGCCACTGAACATTGACCGAGAGATCCAAAAGGCCATTACAGGATTCACAGCGCAAACGGAGCGAGATTCTATCTGGTCGGGTCTGTGGGGGTGCGGTGCGTTTTGCGGCGATGCCGGTGTGAAGCTCCTCGTCCTGTGGATCGCAGCATCGGTTGCCAAGGTGCAGTTGAACCTGATGCTCAGCTCAGACCAACACGAAATAGGACACCAGTTTGAGAAGGCGGTAGAGGCATGCCGAGGAATGTCTGCAAAAAGCCTACGGAGAATGTTGGATGCTGTTCCGAAGGGCCTACGGGAAGCGGAGATTCCAGAGTGGATGGAAGCGAACGCTTCAGAATACGCGGAAGGTACTTGAATTAATCGTCTAAAATTTGGCGAAACTCCATGTTTGGCTACAATGAGTTTAGAGTCTTGTTTCCTGCAGCACGTTTCATACCCTCATAAAATGCTACCTGAGTGCAATATTGAGCGAACCCTGGGACAAGCTCCTGCAGATGAGTTTGTGCAACTGTTCGATGCTAAATTTTTATTCCTCCGCCAATTATCTTGTCCTTTTTCGGTGTCCAAAGAAAGGCAACCCATTTTGAGTTTCTCTTCCCTGGATCCCTGGAACATCACCGCTTCAACCACAACTCTGCTATTTTTGCTTCTTGACCCGATACTGCGCCAAGTCTCCCAAGGTCCCCTCCGCTAAAAATAAAAAACAATAAAAAGAGGCCCGCGGAGCCTGCAATAACCTCACGGGATATGCGCGTAATAGTCGGTACCAGTGTTGACTCGAAATTGCAAGCCAACAACCTGAAACGAGTACGTTGCCTGCCTCCTCAATGTTGAGCAAGGGACCGGGGTTGTGCAGCTTGGTAAATCTGGGGCATGGTGTAATTTGGCCCTACCACGGCTTGGCATCCCAGGTGACGGATGCCGACATACCCGATTGACAGCTCGAATTGAGACCCTCGTCTTGTTTCCCGTCGTCAGATGATGCAGGGTTGGGCCAGCAGGGGCCACATGGAATACGTCCCCATCAAGCATAGAGCGGGAGTTGCCGTGGCTCTGGATTCGTGGCTCTGGTCATATTTGCTGTAAGGGGTACGAATCATCCAATGGGCCCTGACTCACGCTGCGTGGGAAGAACCAGAAATTAAAAAATATCTGTATGAGATTTTTTTCCCCAATAGTGTACATAGTTGAGGGTAGGGTTGAACATCAGGGTCGTACGGTTTCTTTGTTGGGATTTCTATAGGGTAACACACACTCAGTTCACCGAAGAATGACCCTGGTCGGTTCGATCTCCATATGCTTGCGGACATGAATGGATCCCTCACTGTTCGCATTTTCATCCCAAGAGACTTGGCATCTCCACATGCGTCATCTGGCAATGTCGGCACCGCTGGGCATTGTTTGGCCTTTGGGAGTACTTTCTCTTCTACATCCCCCTCTGCATCTCGACAAAATCTTCCGTCGAACCAAACCACAACGACCTTGGCGTGGGCAAGGAATATTAATATTAATATTATGCTTCTTCTAGCCCCCCTCCCCTCCCTCGCTTCCCCACGGCGGCAAATGTCGTCGTCGTCGTCGTCGTCGTCGTGCGTCTCGGCTCCGGGAAAATTAAACGAGAGTGAATCCCCAAAGGTGATGAAATTTAGTCGGTAGCCAGGGGACTGGTCCGTGTCTCCATTCGGCCCCGAGGAGATGGAAAGAAGCAGAAGGAGGCAGCGGTGCGAGGGTGACATTTTCCCAGGGGGAGCTTCTTGAAGCTATAGAACTCGCGATTTAGTCAAGAGATTGGTTAGCGTCAGCCCTAGACAAGGGTATCCAGATAACCTTTTGAAAAGAGTTGATTTTCGCCGTGTCCAAGCTTGGCCAAGCTCGACCTCCATGAACCGTTCCTACCGCGCAGATCAAGCCTCTCTGTGCGGCATACCACTTTTTGCTGGGCTTCACTCTAAAAACACCTGCGAGGAAGCACCCAGAAGCTTAGCTCCAAGTGAAGTCGTCACCATGGCTTGAGCTCTCTGGCCGGGACGACCCCAAAAGGGGACACCTCGTCCGGCGTTCAGGGTCCACAGTCACAACATCCCGGTCCTGCATCCGTTTCATCTTTCAGCCATCATCTTTCACTGCCCTTCTTGGAGCCGGCCTCGATGCCACGCACCGCGGTGCCGGCACGTCCCGGATTTTCAGTCAAAAGGAACGGTCCAGGCTCCCGTCCGGAGAAATCTCCCATTCGTGCAACATTCCTCGGCCAGGGCATCCTCCCACCTCCCGGCCTGGTGGGATCCTGGCTGGCCTTTACCTCGTGGTCGACCCATCCAGACGGAGTTCTTGGTCTGTCGACCAAAATGGAATTGGGCCGTTGATTCGGCCTGGAGTGGGGTGAGGAAGGGAGGGGAGAAGCTCGCGGTTGGGGTGTCATGATAGGGGTCTTTGAGATATAAGACTGAGGGCATCACGACTTCATGGAGAGCTTTTTTTTTTTTTTGGCATCACTATCACTTCCAACCTTCTCCGTTCTCTTTCTTCTCTCGTTCTTCTGTCATTCTTTCGAATTCGTGTGTCTGGACTGGTTCCAAACAAGCCATCATCTTTTCAACCACTGCAAGAACATCTTGATTCACAGCTTCTCTCCCCTTCTTCAGGACCAAAATGAAGTTCTCCAACGTCTTCTCCTTTGCCCTCATGGGCTTGGCCGCTGCGGCCCCCACTCCCACCACCGATGAGGAGGCTACTCACGCCCTCGACAAGCGAGCCTCCATCACCGAGACTTGCACCCTTGGCTATGCCACCCAGAACGGCGGCACCACCGGTGGAAAGGGCGGCACGACGACGACCGTCTCCTCGCTGGCCCAGTTCACCAAGGCTGCCACGTCGAGCAGCAAGATGGTCATCTACGTCAAGGGCACCATCTCGGGCGCCACCCAGGTCAAGGTCAAGTCGGACAAGACCATCGTGGGCGCCAGCGGCGCGGCCCTCAAGGGCGTCGGCCTGTACATCAAGGACCAGTCCAACGTCATCGTGCGCAACCTGGCCATCTCCAAGGTGCTCGCCGACAACGGCGACGCCATCGGCATCCAGGCGTCGACCAACGTCTGGGTTGACCACTGCGACCTCTCGTCCGACATGACGCACGGCAAGGACTACTACGACGGCCTGCTCGACATCACGCACGGCTCCGACTACATCACCGTGTCCAACACGTTCCTGCACGACCACTACAAGGCCTCGCTCGTCGGCCACTCGGACAGCAACTCGAGCGAGGACAAGGGCAAGCTCCACGTCACCTACGCCAACAACTACTGGTACAACGTCAACTCGCGCGCCCCCTCGGTCCGCTTCGGCACCGTCCACATCTACAACAACTACTACCTGACCCTCGGCGACACCGGCGTCAACAGCCGCATGGGCGCCAGCGTCCGCGTCGAGTCCACCTACTTTGACGACTGCAGCGGCGTCGACGCCCTCACCTCGGCCGACTCCTCCTCCACCGGCACCGTCACCGTCAGCGACGTCTCCCTCAACGGCGCCACCAACAACGCCCCCTCCGGCTCCTTCTCCAGCTCCAGCATCCCCTACAGCTACACCAACTACGGCGCCAGCAAGGTCAAGAGCAACGTCTACGGCACCGCCGGCAACACCCTCTCTCTGTAAGCGGCTGAGCGCGTTGTTCTGGAGCATGTGGCCGCTGGTGGCAGTGCCTGTATCGATGGGCGTGGGGGAAATAGGTGGATGGGATAGGGAGGAGTGGAGGAACTGTTAATAGCTTCTTGTTCTGTATATAGTCCTTTTATATGGTATGTCTCAACTGTTCTTTTTTTTTTTAAGGATGTGTTGAGACTATCGAAAAAAATTGAGTTGTATTATCGGGAAAAATCTCACTGCTCAACCACGTGCATGTTGCCTCGGCTTTAACCTGCCCGGGGATTGGTTAAATTTGTTTTTTGCTTTTTCTTTGTTCTAATAGTTTCTCAGCCTTGTTTTGATGCGTTATTGGAGAAACAAGAGAAATCAGGACTGGGCTTTGAACTAAATGTGCCAACCTCGGCTTCTTTCTTCTTCTATTTTCTTTTTGACAGACTGACGACTTCATAAGTGCTAAGAGCCGCCAATAAAATAGAGTTAACCACTTGATGAAATAACTCGAGTTGCATGCAATTGGCAACTGGTTCAATTAACATATGGTGGAATCATGCCACGAGAATTACCTTTCAACTGTCGTCATGCATATATGAGGGAGATAAGTACAACTTGGATCTGTGTATTATTGTGAATCAACTAGAGTGTTAGAAATGGATACAATTTAGGTGATTGATATGTAGTGACATCACAAATGTATGGCTTGAGTTGTCTGTTGCCGTTGTGCTGTCAAACGTTGATCTTACCTTGGTACCCACTACACACAATTTCTCAGTTCAGCTACTCTCTATTCAACATATCACGTTTTAATGGACAAAATGTTTAAGAATCAAAAGCAGCCAAAAGCTGTTATTGCATCTATCTACCAGTTTTCCAGGTATCACTGAGCGTTGCAAGCTCTAAATTTCAAGCGCGTCATTCCCAAGTCCTTTCGCAGGACCAATCTTCTAATGCAGTGCGTGCCGTGGCCCAATTGGGGCATATAAAACAGTCATGTCCTCCTATAAACACCTTACAAATCGATTATGTATGCCTCCGTAGATCTATTACATGCGCTGGTTGCCCGTTCTGTCAGGCGACGCCGCAGTCGGGCTCAGCTCTTAGATCCAATCATGTTTGCTTGGGAGCAAGCCGCAATTAAAATGCCAGAGGCTCAATGGTTGGTGCGCGCCAGACACCTGCATCTCTCTTTGGATTGATAAGCATCTTTTCCATCCCGGCGAGGACCAGAGAGAAGGGCGCCATTCTTGGCGGCGTAATGAGCGTTTTGAAGTGTAAATTATTAGGTGGGTTGCTCCTCATGTGTAAGGAATGAGTTCGTTAGGGTTTCAAGCCAAAATGCTTAGATGAGGAATTGAAGAGCAAAAAGACCAGCAGCAGCCAGGACGGTGTTTCCGACCGTGCGAGAGGCGGCGCTGGCGGGGACGGGAGTGGAGGTCTGGCCAGCACCGGAGCTGGTGGCAGCAGGAGTGGAGCCAGAGCTGCCGGATCCGGAGCCAGAGCCGGAACCAGAGCCGGAGCTGGAACCGGAGCCAGAACCAGAGCTAGAGCCGCCGGTGGTCTTGGAGCCAGTGGGGGTGGTGCCAGAGGGAGCAGTAGCGGTGCTGAAAGTGGTGTGGACAACAGGAGGCTTGGTCTCCTTGGGAGCAGACTCAGTGGTGGTTTCCTCAACGGTGGTCTCCTTGGCGCTGGTCGCCTTGCCCTCAGCAGAGGTCTTCTCGGGAGCAGCAGCGGTGGTGGTGTCCTTGACAACCTCGCTGGTCTGGGTGATCAGAGTAGACTTGGACTCGGGCTTCTCAACAGTGGAAGTCGGAGCTGGGGCGGCGGCCTCAGAGGTGGTCTCGGGAGCATAGGTGGTCTGGCGCTCCTGAACACCGCCAGCGGACCCAGAGCCACCAACAACCTTGATGCTGCCAGCGCTGCCAGAGTTGTCGCCGTAGACGTACTCCTTGGCGTCCTTGCCAGCACTGTCGGCACCAGCGTAGTCGGTGATGGTGATGCTCTTGTAGTAGCCGTTGAAGGGAACCTTGGAGAAGTCGGTCTCGCCGCCAGCCCATTGAACGGTGCCGGGAGCGTTGCTGCTGGGATCACCGCCGACCCAAGTGCCGAGCTTGATTTGCATAGGAGTTTGAGGGAAAGCAGAGCCACCCTTGGCGTCAGCAGCGTTCAGGGTGCGGACAACCGTGCCATCGATGATCCAATCAACCTTGGCGGAAGTCCACTCGATAGAGTATGTGTGGTAAGAGGTTAGAGGAGCACTGACGGGGTGGTAAGCACCTCGGTCGTAGGTGGAGGTGTCACCCTTGCTGAAGTAGTTGGTCTGCACCTGGGCGTTGTCACCTCCGACCCACTCCCAGTCGATCTCGTCGAGGTCGTCGGACTGAAGAACAGCGCTGGTGACAACACCCTGGCCCTGAGCAGCCTGAACAACAACGTCGACGCGACCGAAGAAGAGGTAGTTGGGGGATCGGATTGTTGGGGCCTCGCCTTTCTTGTTGATGGCGAACTTGGCACCCTGGCCGTTGTATGAGATGCTAGTGCCAGCCATGGGAGTAAAGGCATCGCAAGCACCCTTGGTGAAGTCACAGTTCACAGTACCGGAGCCAAAAGCAGGGTCTGCAGGGCAGCCTGTTGAGCGGACGTTAGCAATTGGGACCATTGGTTATCGTTACACTGTCATCACGTTGCACGAGCGGCGGTGCATGCAGATGCCAGCCTGTGGAACAACGTACTCTGCTTTAGGGGATTGCACTCAGTGGAGGTCTGAGCCGAGACTAGAGTTGAAGCGGCCAAAGCCACCACGGCGGATAGAGCCTTGGGGAACATGTTGTGCTGTGCTTTTGGTGTTGATGGTGATTATTGCGTGTGTGTGAATCTTTGAGAGGTTGGAAAAGACGATGGTTGGTGTAAGAGGGCGTGCCAGAGTGTGAGTGAGACAGCTGGCCAGTTATATATCCAACAGAGGTGTCTGTGAGGCAAGGGAGGAAGGCAAGATGCGACTGATACTACAAGCTCTTCCAAGGGAGGATGAGTAGGATATTAATAAATGGTGGGCAGAGTGTCTGGAGTCGGCTGGGGTGCCTCCAGTAGAACGGCGGTTTATTGAGGCTGGGCCACGAGATGGCGCCTCAGCAGGCGCCCCCCGGAACCATGGTGGGTCGGGATGTGCAGCCCCTTGACGCCCTGTCCGGTCAAGGGTGTCAAGGATGGCCGGGGCTAGCAAAAGCGAGGGGCCGGGTCCCTGGGATCCCAGACCCTGGCCCGCTGGCATCGGAGGGCGGAGCGGATGAGAGCAAGCGTGCGAGACAGAACAGTTCAGTGGCGGCATCCATCCGAGCACGGAGGCGTCGAGTAGTTGAGACAGAGCAATCATTTTGCCAGTGCCAGCGTGCCATGGGTGCTGACAGCTCATGGCAAGACACGCCATGCACTACTGTACGTCTTTGTGCTCAGCACCCTGTTGTAGTCGGTTTAGGTAGACGGCAGCTGGGGAGCTGACCGCATTAGGTGGTGTGCGTGGGATACACATACGTTCTGCCTCTCTAGCTTTTCTGCTGCATGCTGCTTCCTTCGGTGGGCGGCCGAGCTTTGTCTCTCCTCCATCACTTGCGGGACAGGTGAGGGGAAGGGAAAAAAGCCATCGTGGGCCTAAGCTTGCCGTGATGCCGGTCCGAGCTGGGATACTGAGGTGGAGAGATGAAGATGGAATCAACAATGACGTCTCGGCGCTGTCTCCGGGCCTCAGATTATCGACCGTCTAGAACACGAGCTTTTTCCCTCTTGCGAGGTCTGCTGAGTAGGCGCACCTAGGGTACATGGTTCCGGACGGTTGGTTGCTGGGGGACTCGGCAGGGAGGGCTCCCGCAGAGAGGGTGCAGGCCGTATGTTGGTGTCTGCAAAGGGAGATCTGCTGATGACGACAATCCCTTCGCTGCTCGTGTTGGGCTCTGCTAGATCGAGACACTTGGAGGGAGCAATAGGCCTAAGTGGGATGCGGGCCTGTCACAGCCAAACCCCAGCAACGCCAACCAGATAGCCGCAATCCCTGGCTGATCGGCCACTGGCTTCCCCTCCTCGAGGACGCCTGGGGTGCTAAATGCGCCCACTGTCCACATGGCGTGCAGCTGCAAACGAGAATGGTGGAGGGGGGCCGCTAAGTGATACGAGGGCTTGCGCTTCTGACGTTCGAAAGGTAAATCTCAATTGATCAACGTGAAGCTTTGCGCGCATTTGTGAATTGTGCACACGGGAGGAGTGGGTGGCTGGTGCATGGGCTGTTTTTGTTGGTTAGTGCGGATACATCCGAGCATAAAGACGAAACACAAAAGCAGAGGTTGGAGATATGCCAGGCTGCACCTTGGTCCCTGTTACCAGTAGGCTGCTCCAGAGCCTCGCGGCTCAATTGTATGCCGAAAAGCCGAGTTTGACGGTTGGAGCTGAAAGCAGGCTCTCGTGAGCTTACTGCATTGAGCATGACAACAAAGAGGCCTGCCGGACCCCTCATGCGATGTCGTTGGAATTTACGTTGTGAGGAAGACAATTCAGCTGCTTCTGCACGTGAACAAGCATGCATTTCTTTCTTTTCTTCTGGTTTCTTCTCCTTGCTCTTCATTATTTTTGGAGGAGGCGTAGCATAACATAGCACAACACACCAGAGCCTTGCGGGAGGATGTGGAGGCGAAGGTCGAGAATACACGAAGTGGGGAGAACTGTTAGTTGAGAGAAAGTTTCCAGACCATTGATGCACGCACTCAATAAGCACTCAGAAAGCGTCGCAGAGCTGAAGTGTAAGAGGAGGGGAAGCTGTTTGCCCTCCGGGAGTGCCGTTCCCCAGCCACCGTGCGCCCCCCGCCACTTCTGCTGCATCGGGCCAAGCTCGCAGTCCCACACCACGCCAAGCCGTATTCTTGGCCAGTTACTGGCAGGTCTCCTTCCATGGCCGTCCTTAATGGCTGTCCGTTCATGCACTGCCAGTGCTATTCGGGAAGGACAGGCCAGCAGTCGCCGCGCTGTCACACCAGCTGACCCCCGCCTGCCCAGCGAGCCATTTGGTTGGTACCGAGGTGGCCGCGCCTTTGCCCTATCGCTCGGTGGAGTTGATACACAGATGACGAGCAGTGGCAAGGGACTCCCAGACATAACGGTCGGGAAGAAAAAGGAAGTAAAAAAATAAATAAATAAAAATAAAAAGACTTCTGATCAGTGCTTGGAGCTTGATTGTTTGAGTGTGTTGCTAACTGCTGGTGGCCTCGCCGCTGTGCCTCGTGACTGGCTCCTTGATGCTCCATCGTGCTCCATCTTGCTGTTTGGTGCTAAACCACTCACCTCTCGTCCTCGTCTCGCATACAGCAGCACGCAGCGCTGGCCAACCCAACCCCTCTCCTCGTATCGCCAAACTCGCTGTGCCGCGCCATGACTCTTAGGCTTCCTGCTACGTTGGGAATTCTCGCCGCCCGCTTCGGTGGAGATTCCTAAATAGACATTGGCCGGAAACACGAACGGTGATGTTTTTTCTTTACGGCGCATACGAGACATAGGCCTCGACCTAGGCTTTTTTTTTTTTCGTCGCCAGGTGACGGAAAGGCGAATGCCCCCCCTCCCCAAAATAACACACCAGGCACCAGGGACCCGAGCCATCGTATTCGCCTGTTGTTCACGTTTTCCCATTAGTCTTTTAGGCGGCCGAAGCTCTCGACTCGCCTGTTGCTGCTGTTGCTGCAAGCAGGGTCCTATCTACGGCTTACGAGGCTCCAGGCTAGCGGCGCCTTGGCTGCTGATAGTCAACTCGGGCTTGGAATGCCAAAGACAGACCGACTATGACATGTCGTCAAATAGCGGTGCCGGATGCCCGGCCGCAGTGCTAGTTAGGTAGCTATGCCGAGAGTATCGGCAAAAGCATCAGCACAGCCCTGCTAGCTTGTGCCGCCAGGCTTCTCCAGCCGTTGTTGCAGGTGCCGATGGATGAAGTATTGCATGATGCATTGCAGGGCAGACATGGGCTTCTGCTCTGGAAAATGTCACCGAAAAGTCGGGCTCTGGAATCTGGGGGACGTGCTCTGCCGGGCGCACTGGGTGCGAGAAGGTCCCTGTTCCGGACCTTGCCGGGTGTAATCCTCCACACTGAGTCTCACCATGTCAACCTGTGATGCGGCTGTGGCTCTTCCATTCGCTCGCTGCCTTGTAGGGTTCTCGTTCTTCCCGCGAGAAACTGCTACGTTGTATCGCGGCCGCCTTACCATCAAGAGCCCATGGCACGACGGGGGCCATGGTACCCACCTTCTACAGTCACGATCATAGTCATGGGTCTCGTCTCCAGCCTCCCCACTTGGCTCTTGAGCATGCATGCCCGATGACTCTCCCGCTTTTTCTCTTGGCCGGGCTGCTTTGTGGATTAAGCTCTAGACCCTCGGCGACGTCACATTGTGCTCGCCGGATCGACACGAAGGCCCCGTTGCGAGCGCGGGCCAGAGAACCACAATAACCACCAAAAATAAATTGATAAGAGCAACGAGAAGGAAAAAAAAACGCCTTCCAAGCTTGGATGTCACGAGCCCTGTCCCGTCGTTTATTCACCGGCCCAGCCCGTCAAACTTTGCGCTAATCGTTTGCCTCACCTCACCCAATGGATGCAGCAAAGTACGAGCAGACGCTTCTAAATTTATGCATTGCGGGGCCATGCTAGGTTAAGCTAGTGCTGATGTGGTGTGCTGGATGTTATGCAATCGTACAACGACGCACAACTGTGTGCTAGCCGGCGATTTTGGCTGCCTTGCCTGGTGTTTTCATTAAGTCCTGGTGCATCAACTTGAGTGCGCTGGAGGGCCCAGGGTGCTTGCTGACAGGCTGCTGAGTCTCCATCCCAGCAGCTTGGCATCCACCCACTGGGGCCTTCGACTGACCCGCTCGCAAATCGACGTGGTTCCCGCCCCTCACCTCCTGATCTTTCAAGGATGGCACACGATGAACCCAACGCTGCAGAAAGTCTCCATTAGCTGTGACCCTGTCCCGGGACTGCCTTGACCGTTGCTTTTTTTTTTTTTCATCTCCAATTCGTCTCATGCTGACAACCGTTTGAACAGTAGCACAAAGTGATAGCTCTTACGCCAAGTCTCACACGTTCACACCGCTTGGAAATGCACCAAAAAATTAAGTCTGAATGACAGGTTCCGTGTTTCACCGTGTCACAAACTCATGTGTGACTGCTGTGTTTTTCTTTTTCGTGACTCTAGATGAATTGGGTTGCTTCACCATCATGCTAATGCCTTGAATTCGAAACCACCAAGATCGACATTGAGCTGAAAAATTCGAGAACAAGCCCTGGACTCTTCCATTCCCTCATCGGGGGTTTGCTGGCGAGCGAGTTACAGACCATCCTTACACGTCAGTTTCGTCGCCAAAAAAGGAAAGAAAACAACCAATCCTCGTCCCAATGCCGTTCACTGCCTCTTTCGAGCCCCATCGTCCCCTCTGATCCGCGGCATGGCACGTCGCAGGTTTCTGCTAAAATTCTTTGGGCTCCCTCCATCTAATTCTCCTGAAGCTAAGCTACCCCCTGCCCCGAAACCGAGCTCCGGGTTTCAGAAGACAAAGGATCATCGAACCACAAAACCTGGATGCATATTCACAATGCAATTCCAAACTGCCAAGAGAGGAGCTTGCCGCACCAATTTTCTCGCCGGCGAGTCGAGTCGAGATGAATTAATTGTCTTGTATCCCTAAATTTAAGCTTGCCACCCAACATTGCATAACACAGGGGCGGAATACCGACAAGCCACTCGACACTGGATGATCGGTACAGCCTTCCATTGCCATCCTAACACGCCCTCGGCAGTCCCTTAATCCATCAGGTGGACCTGTTTCGGGTTTCGACTGCGCCCTCATGCCAATTCTCATCGCCACGGCTCTTGGCTGGCTCGGTCCAGTACACGTCCGATCGTATTCGATATCTCTAACACCCGAAAGCAGACAGAGACCCGGCCGAGATTCCAGGAGTCCGGGCCCATCAATGCGGCCGGAATGACGATGGAAATCGGGATCCGCGGCCGGCAGCCCACATCTGCGACCCGTGTTCCACCGCAGCTCACGGATCGACACTTGCACAATGGCCGATCACCGCACACAATGCCATTGAGATTACGACGCCGATTTTCCTTCATCCTAATCGTGCCCTAACCGCCCATCATCATCATATCATGACATCGCCGACATCATATTATCTCGAGAACCTGGTAACGCGACCGGGATCGCTGATCGACGCCCAGCTCAGGATCCAGGCTCCGCTGTCGAGGATAAAATATTCCTTTGATTGCGACTGGGCAGCTTCAGTTCCCAGGTGATCATCCCACACGACCTTGAATCAGAATAATTACGATGCGCACGATTTTCTACCAGATCTTCTTCATCAACAATAGAGTCGGGACGGCATGGCCCGGGCACGCAAAAAAAACATCTCATCTGCTAAGAGTCAAAATAAAGATGAAACCGGCCTCACACATCCACTTTGGCCAATCAGCCAAGGCAGGGGGAGCGCACGCCCGATATTACTGCGTCCACTGCCCCTTTGATGCTGCTCCAAGTCATAATAAGCTGTTTGAGGGAAATGAGCCCAAAGTGGAGGGCGAGGATGCAATGTGTTTTCGTCCCTTGTTGACTTTGTATAGTTTTTCTGTATCCAGAAATTCTGGTCCAGCCGAGGAATGCTGCAAAGTTGCGCATTGTCCGGAAAACATGTTCCACAGTCGAGCGGCTTTGTTCCCACGGCCATGGCCAGTGGATCCCCCCAGCATTCCACGACATGGCAACGGATGCGGGGTGACACTTTGAGCAAAGACGTCAATCGTGGTGCCACAGCAGCTCGCGAGGCTGATGCTTACTTGCACGAGAAAGCCTCCCTCCAGTTGCAACATTGAGGTTCTAGTGATTGCCAATGTTCCAGACCCAGGATTTAGCCTAATCCACCACCTCGCCTCGCGTGTCTTTGTCACCCTTTGATTCTAATTCATGAGAGGCCGGAGAGGAGATAGAGAGATTACAGCCTAATAAGACGTTGTAAAACATGATGATAGGTTCAGATGAAAGAAAGCCCGATTGTTGCGTGAGCAGGGGGGCCACACCTGCGTGCCCATTGACCCCAACAAACTTCTTGTGTTGGATCTTGTGTCAAAAAAAAAAAAATGAAATCCTTCTTGCAGCTCTGACAATATCATCATCGTCATCATCATCATCACCAGCAATCGTGAAGACGGGGTTATCGGAGATAGTGGGCCATGTGGTAAGGCATATCCGCCAACTGCCCCCCCTCCTCACTCTTCAACGTATCTTGCATCAACCTCGGTAAAATAGAAACCAGACTTATAACACAGTTTACACACACAACTGCAATTAGTTTATAGCCTTTTTCAATAGAATCAATTGAATTCATGTCTTGGTTCTAAATTATAAAATAAATAAAAACGCCATGGCAACGCAAGATTACAAGTTCGAAGGTTGGCTCGGCCTCGACCCAAGCTCAGTCGAGGGCAACATGGTGTGGCGCGAGTTTGAGCCCAAGCCGTGGGAAGAAACAGACGTCGACATCAAGGTTACTCACAGCGGTATATGCGGAACCGACATTCATACTCTGCGGAGCGGTTGGGTGAGATAGATAGCCCCCTCCTCCTCCTCTCCCTTCAGAGCGCATGTCATCTTCCCGACTGACTGACTGACACTTGGTTTGTTTCCCCCAAGCGCCCGGCTCCGTACCCGGTCTGCGTCGGCCACGAAATCGTGGGCATCGCGGTGCGTGTCGGCTCCCAGGCCGAGGGGGGCATCAAGGTGGGCGACCGCGTCGGGGTGGGCGCGCAGAACGATTCCTGCCTCGGCCGCCAGGGCGACTGCGAAGAGTGCGCCGCCGGCCTGGAGAGCTACTGCCCCAAGATGGTGGTGACGTACGCTTCGACGCACTACAACGGCGGCAGGTCGATGGGCGGGCACGCCACGCACCACCGGTGCCCGTCGCACTTCGTCGTCAGGATCCCCGACGGGCTGGCGTCGGAGCACGCGGCCCCGATGCTGTGCGGCGGCCTGACGCTCTACGCGCCTCTGAGGTACCACGGGTGCGGCCCCGGGAAGAAGATTGGCATCGTCGGCGTGGGCGGCCTGGGGCACTTTGGCGTTCTGTTTGCGAGGGCCCTGGGGGCAGACAGGGTTGTGGGCATTTCGAGGAGCTCGAGCAAGAGGGACGAGGTGCTAAGGATGGGGGCAGATGAGTACATTGCCACCGAGGATGACAAGGACTGGGCCAAGAAGCACAACAGGACGCTCGACATTGTCCTCTCGACTCTGTCATCCTCAAAGGTACAGGCAGGCAGGCACCGTTGTTGGGGGGAGAGGCTCGGTTGCTGAATATTCGCTGACGCATGCCGCAACAGGTCCCAATCCAAAGCTATATCAACCTGCTCCGGATGGATGGAACATTCGTCCAGGTGGGCAACCCAGACGACGGCGGGTTCACGCTGGATGCTGCCACAGTCATAGTTCGCCGCATAAAGTTCACCGGATCCAGCACAGGTTCGCCAAGGGAGATGGCAGAGATGTTGCAGCTGGCCGCGGACAAGACCGTAAAGCCGTGGGTGCAGCAGAGGCCGATGAGCGAGGCCAACCAGGCAATCGTCGATATGGATGCTGGAAAAGCAAGATACCGTTATGTTTTGACTAATTGAGATGAGCAACCCAGAGTGCGCGAGCGAGGTGCCCAACGTGTGAGTGGCCACGCCATTTGACTTTTGAGCCAGAGGTCAAAATGAGACAGTTCAGGGCCAGGTCCCTGGGAATGGCGATGGTGAAATATATCACCTTATTTACTAGGAAAATATGTTGTCGACCTTTTTTGTTAGACACTTTGCTGGTGATCGTCCTAAGAACCAGTGCTTGATGTAGGGTAGCTACGCAGAAATGTAATCCGCCGCACCGGACTCTTGCTAAAAGACCATTGTCGCTGTATTTTTTTTACTACAGTAAATAAAAAATCTTCGATGGATATGTTATCTTGAAGATGATTCTTTTATAGTGTTTTTTTTTTTTTTGCATTACTTTTGACGGACCTCTTGACTCATCCATTCATCTGCTTGAGGGTCAATGCAGAGGAAATAGAGCGTAATTTATCATTGCTTTACTTTCTCTCTCTCTCTCTTCTAGGAATACGTTGCAGGACTCATCTCAGACTGCCTATTAATATGCTCAGAGAATGCCGCACTGAGGGTCTGACCTCTAGATTCCCCTGGTGACACCCACGTCAGTCCAAGCTTTGCGTACAATCTTGGCCGCCTCTTCGTCAAAGAGCTCCTCAGCAACCTCCACAGTGATATCCGCGAATTGCTTGAATTGAGCCTTGGGGGCAACCTTGCCCGACTTCATCGTTTCCCACCAGATCTTTCCAGCCTTCTCCCACGAATAACCACCAAAGGCAACAGAGGCGAGGTAGAAAGCTCTGTTGGGGATACCAGAGTAAATGTGCACGCCTCCATTGTCCTCCGTCGTGACCTTGTAATCCTTCATGTTATCAGGCTGTGGATCCTTGCCCTATAGTTATGTTGTTAGCTTCCATAATTACACAACAATATTCTTTCGAGACGTACAAAGCGAGGGTCGTCGTAAGCGGTGCCAGGGGCTTTCATGCTTCGCAGGGCTACGCCCTTTACTCCAGGCAAAATGCAGTCTTCGCCGATGAGCCAATCGGCCACATCGGATTTCTCATCTTGAACTTGCTGCTTGATCATGATACCGAACACGTCGGATACATGCTCATTCAGAGCTCCAGACTGGCCGTCGTAGTCGAGAGGGCTGGTGTGTTCAGTGACAGCATGAGTAAGCTCGTGCCCGATCACATCGATACAGCCAGTGAAGTTGTTGAGGAACTCGCCACCATCTCCAAAGACCATCTGCAAACGCTCGGGGTCCCAGACTATGAATTGTTAGCGCATAATGCATAGGTATTGATGCAACCCTTGAATGATGGTCAGTTCGACACTTTGCTGCGTAGTCTCTGTAAAAAGATCACATGGCTGAGTTATCCAGCCTGGAATAAATATCCCCCTAAGGATAATCTCTGAGGATTGCTTAGGGTAATTTTTGCCAGGATTGACGTTGTGCAGCAAGTGCGGTTACAATCATTCAAGGGTTGGGTTGTAGGATCCACTTACAAGCGTTTTCGTAGTCTTTACCGAAGTGAACACTGCTGACCACTTCCATGTTTTTGTTGTCAATTGAGTGCCAGTCAAAGTGTTTCTTGTAAAAGTCCAAAACGGCACCAACATTGTCGTAGGTGTCGTTGACGGCCTTGTCCTTGACCTGTTCCTGACCCTCCTTTCGAATTAGGTCTCCAGGGAGATCGCTCTCATCTTCAGTGTTTTTGGCATCATAGACAGCGCGATCAGGTGCAGCCTTCTTTGCGAGCTCAGCAACCTCGCTTGCCTCGGTTGAACCTACTTAGTTAGCGATTTTAAAATAATTAGGCACAATACAACCCTTGAAATCATTCAAGGGTTGGGTTGTAGAGACACGAGGATGTAACATACTGGTGCCCAGCTTCTTCTGCTGCATGAGACCATGAAGGTGGTCCAAGTCCCGCTTGGCCTGCTCGCGGGTGCCCTCGTCTGCCTGCTCAGACTGGGAAAGGTTCTGCAGCACATGAGGAGGGACAATTTGCTGGCGCTGGAAATTGACCGTACGGCCCTGTCCGCGAGGAGCCGTCAGTGCAGCAAGTCGCTCGCCTCGGACGCGGGTGTAGGCATCGCGGGAAGTCAGAGATCGACGTGCGCAGTGTCGAATCGTGTCTGAATTGGCCTCACTCTCGGCAATGGCGCGGAGGAGGTGGGGAGGGACAATGTAATGACGGCAGGCCATGGTTGCAACCGAGAATATTCCAGATGTTGGGTGGGCAGTGTTTCTTGGTAAAAGAAAAAGAAGCGGGTTGGTGTTGTAATAGGATTGAAGCTGTGAACTGAGTGGGATAAGTGAGTGGGCGGGAAGCTCCTTTTAACTCTGCCCGCATGCCTTATCAAGAAGGTGAGAAGCAGGGAACCAAAGAATGATGGCGTAATGGGGCTGCTTAATTTGTGAGGCAAGAAGTAAACCTAGCTGCCAGCGCGCATGTTGATACGTACTGGGCACGAGAAGCCCCTGGCTTGCGCAAGGTCTGTTACGGCTAGTTCTAAGCATAGGTGCAAGGCCTCCATCCGAGTGGGTTGCATAAGGTTGGGTGACGCATGATGTTGATCTATCGCTCTCGAATGACGAGCACTGTGTCCATTTGGCCATTTTGGGCCCGTGCCCTGGGCCCGATGATGCCTTCAGCCGATTGATTGTGTATATGAGAACTTGGCTGGCACACCAGTGATAGAAAACATGGCACGCTGAATTGAAAATAGAGAAGGATATCCAGGGATATGAAAGAAAATAAGGAAATAATAAACACAAAACAGGCAACAAAGCCAAATGATACAACGATGAGCTGCTGTGCTTGAATATTTGCCACCATGTCTTCTTTTCTTTTTGTTTATTTTTCCTTGTTCTAAGAGTATGATACTACCCATTGAGTGCCATTCGTCCCCCCGTGGTTGGCCAACTCTTCGGCTTGCTTAAGAGTGGTGTGGTAAAACGACATAGTGGAGAGCCGAGGGACTCAGCGTAGCTCCTGACTAGTACTGAGTGGGGGGAGGGGAGAAACCAATCCTGGACAGGCACAGGCATTTGCAACGTGACGAAGCAACCAAGCAGGTATACAGACGACGCTGCAACATTCCTCAAGTCTCAGTAACCCAATAATTTTAGTTCTGACCAAGAAAAACGAGCCTGGATTCTGTTTTAATCTATTTTAGTGGCACATGTGTCTGTCTACTTCATTTAAAACTCTTATATTCCGTTACTTTGAATCGCTAGCGACATGGGGACTAACGATACCCAACTTTGGACGGCAATATTCGTCAAGCGTGCTGCTATCGCGGTTCGTTACTTGGAAACGTCAATGCCGTCATCCATTACGCGGGCTGTTCCGACCGAGGCGCCAAATGGCTTGCTCAGACGACCAAGTTGAGATAGCTAGGCATCACAACCATGCTATTCGTTGCCACTCGAGGAGGGATCTGGAACATGGGGGTGCCTAGGCCTGCCCAGCTGATGTGCCATTCAACGGCAGCCAACCACCCACGCGCCCGGATCATTCATTGTTTTTTCCCCGACGCTTGAAACTCTGCATTGAAGCGGCGGGCAGGGTTGAGCAAGGTTCAATGCCGGTCCTCAGACGAAGCCAACGTCACCAAGACTGAGAGGCTCCGCCAATAGGTGCCAGCGCAGCAGACGAATGCCGGGCTGAGTACTAGAGTTTCTAAGCCTCCGCCCGGCACGTCCCCGATACCGAGACTTGGCATCCGATCTCCAAGCCGACCATCCTGATCGTCCCCACCGCCGAGAAAGCTCTTGGCTACCCCGGGACCGTTTCTTGGCCATGTGCGTGCGCAGCCGGATTTTCCTTGATCGGCAATGCGACACTGGCCACATCGAACTGACCACCAGCCATATTTAGACCTTATCAGTTCCAGACCGCCTGATACTACATGCGTGACCCATATGTATAATGCCGGAGCACAATCCCAAAGAGGACTCGAGTCCGCTTAACATATGTAACAAATCATTTGCGGATATGTGTCTGCTTTCCCTGCCGTTGGCCTGGCTCGATCTTTTACGAACTTTGCGACGTATCTCTGGTGGACCAAATTTTTAGGCCCCCTCCCCAGTTAGTGAGCAGTAAAGCGACAGTGGGGCTGGGCTGCCTCTACTGTCCAACTTGGGTCCAACCATCGTGTTGCACACACGAACAAGATTCTGTCTTATTTCTGTTCCACTTGACGATGCTGTGTTCATTTGCACTTCGTTTGGCCATAGCCACTGAATTTTAGAAGATATGACCCACTCGCAGTCAAGCCTGGTGGGCAGAGTTTGGCCCAACCAGGAAAGGGCGCAGCAAGTGCTGGGTGGTGCAATCAGCCCAGACGCCATCTCGCTCAGTGAACGCGCGTCACCTTGACTTGAAAGCGTTTAGTGCCGAGACTCTGAGAGTCGCAGCGGACGTATATAAGTAATGCCTATATTTGTTCGCTCACTTGGGTCTGCCTCAATTCCTTTGTTAACCAAACCGAGTCGGTTAGCAGCGAAATGGAAGGTACTCTTATCGCTGAACTATCGTGCCTGCCACTCTGGCTTCGCTCATCATGCCCGAGGCAACTATATTGGAGAGGAGAAGTGCAGGCGAGGTTAGGTAAGTAAGCAACGAAGCAAGTGCTTCCAACACAACTCAGCTGCTGAACCGGACTACGTCTTGTTCTCTCAATCTGTGACTTCTCCTACGTCGCACTACACGCACGGTGTTGCATTATCGACCATGTCTCAGGTCCCGCCTACCTCGACACCTCTGTCGACCATTGATGCCTCGAGCTATTCATCTCAACAGCAAACGCATTTGGCCCCGAGCTCGCACGATATCCAGCTGCGCTACAAGCTGGCATCGCCAACCTTCCAAACCCTCTCTACTATTTCCAAGTCAGCATCTCGTCAAGACATTCTCAAGAAGGCCTGTTTCGCAACCGAGTTTCGCTTGTTCCCAATCAAGCAGGCCGAAAAAGCATTTCTCCGCGAAGTTAACGATCACACTGCAATTCCCTACCCAGTAGCGGAAACCCTGTCTCAGCCATGGCACAAAATATTCCTGCTGGTGCAACTTGACCTCCTTGGTATTGAATGGCCCCGGAAAATCTCAGCAGACGCCCGGAAAGAACTTCACACCAATCTTGGCAGCATGTACAAGCTTTTGGACCAGACCTTGAGATGTCTAGTGGACATCCTGGGTGAAAGGAATGATGGAAAGGGTGTTAGTGTTGCACTCGATGTCTTAAGAAGTGTCAAAGCAGGAGTGTGGGAGGGTAGTGAGAAGCAATTGTTGCAAATTGATGGAATCGGCCGAGTCAAAATGGACCGCTTGGTCCAGGCCGGCATCACAACAATTCAGCATCTCTCAACCCTAGAATTCTATCACATCGAGCGGTTACTGAGTCGCAACCCTCCATTTGGCCAAAAGATGGTACATGAGCTGGCAGGCTTTCCAAGGCTGAGTCTTGACCTAGAAGTTCTTGGTCCGCATATCCAACGAGCTACCAGTCCAAACACAGAGGGTATTTCCGAAAAAACGGAAATTTCCACCGTGCTTTCATCATCTGTCCAAAGTTGGATTGTTCGTATCATCCTGGGGTTCAGCAATGACCAAGTTCCAAGTTGGAAAAAGATCAAGCCCTGGACCACATTGATAGTTGAAGGCCAGGATGGGAGGCTGGTCTGGTTTTGGAGAGGCAGCGTCAAGAGACTGATTGGGGGGAAAGAAATGGTCATCTGCGTCAGTGCTGCGAAGGAGGAAAACCTCAAAGTGAAGTTTGCCTGCGAAGGAATTGTTGGAACAATGATTGAGAAAACAATTATGATTTGAGCCAAGAAGTCACTGGATCATAAGCCAGATAAATTGGAAGATTTTCCCAATACCTGATTGGAAGTTCAGCTTCAACGTTCAGGGTGAGGCATGTTTATCGAAACTGACCGTTTGGCAGCAATTTTTGGGTAACTTGTGTGGCTCGTCGAAAAGAGAGGTTGATGCCAATGAAAGCTGTGAACTGTCGCGCCAAACTCATTTTGGCTATTGTATAGGTGGCGAGGCGGATTCGGACCATCGCTCAAACCTCCCACAAGAGAAGCGGGAGGTCGGGGATGATTCTTTGGGTTCCAGCCACATTTCACCCGTGGCGATTGAGCCAGCAACTAACTGCCAACATGCAAGGCACTCATGGTGGGGGGGATGGGCCTGCCCGTGTATGTTGCTGCAGCAGCAGCAAATCCCGCTAACTCTTCAGCACAGCGGCCCAGTTCTCATTCAATGGTGTTTTGGTTGACGGACCTCGGATACGTCGTATCCGACCGGCACCCAACACTAAGGGTAGCCTTGTGGGGTCTGACTTCGATCCGCCGGTTGTCGTTGGATGATTGAACTCAGTCGTGCACCCCGGACCCTGCCGCTAACAAGTCTAATCTTAAAGTTTCGCAAGTGGCGGTTTCGATTTTCAGCCCATTTCTTGTTCGCAAGGATGAGGCCTCGACAGGTTTTTGGCTGTCAGTACCCACTTCCGCGAGGATGGAAGCGAAGCGAGGCGGGCAAGTGGCGAAGAAAGTCTGCAAAATGTTCATGGAGGTGAGTTGTGTTGCTTGTTAGCTTCTCGGACCGTGTGACCAGAAGATCTCGACCGGCGACGATCGTCTTTGGCCTTCCTGTCTGGTCGAGAAACCAGGCCGGGCTGGTCTAGACACAGACTAATAGCTCAGGGAGCTGAACATCTTAACCCCCCCCACCTGACCATCCCGCAGGGCACCGATTAGAGCCGGTGCCTGATTCGACGGTGCCGGCTCGAGGTTAGGCCGTCTGACAACCAACTTCGCATTCGTGCCTTGCATGAGAAGAAGCAAAAACATGGGTAGCAAATTTGCGATGTTTAGGCATCAACTCAGTTCAAAGAGAAACTGTTATGAAAAAAAAAACATCACAAATGACCGACCTATATGCCATTTATCTCTCTTCACTCAACAAGCTCCTCTCAAAGGCGCGTTGTTTGGGTGGCTGCACTTAGGAGATTGTCGCGGATTCGAGACCCGCACCGAAGTCATCACAAGCCCGTCCGTTCATAGCTCCCACCTTTCCGCATATGATATGGGCGGTGCCGTGAGTGCATAAGGGCACCAGCTAGGCAGGGGCCAAGCCATCCGAAAAGATGGAGAAAGCCACAAGGCATTCTCATTACTG
This sequence comes from Calonectria crousiana, assembly GCA_013406985.1. NCBI lineage: Eukaryota > Fungi > Ascomycota > Sordariomycetes > Hypocreales > Nectriaceae > Calonectria > Calonectria crousiana. The sequence goes on along the minus strand of VTGD01000145.1, from coordinate 39,495 downwards.
TAACGAGGATAAACAGCCTATCGGCAGGCTGGCCTGTGGGTGATTTCTAGGGATTGCCAGCCCGTATAAGAGAGCTGAGGCCCTCCGCCGGACTTCTTGTGTTGAGATCACAGCAGCCCTATTTCTCAAGATTTACCGAACGAGACCCTTATTCTCTAAAGCCTCGATATTTCCTACCGATAACATGCGTTCTGCTGTAGTTTTGGCTCTTGCTGGCGCGGCCATTGCCAGCAGTAATGTCTACACCTTCAACGGCGCGGAATCTCCAGCCAACTCCGGCTCCGGCTCTGGCCCCAACCATTCATTCGGTGTCTTCGCGACGGGCACCTGCAACACCGGCTACGACACCTGTGAGACCTCATGCATGCCTTCTGATGGAGTGTGCTGTAACAACGGCGATGGTACCTACTGCGACAACGGATACACCTGTGTCTCCAATGGTTGCTGCCCCGATGGTGAGACCTGTTCCGGACCTCCCACAGGCTGCACCCCAGGCAATGAGCTCTGTGGCGAGTTCTGTCAGCCGGTGGGCAACAACTGCGGCAGCGACAGCGGCAGCGGCAGTGGAAGCGGCTCTGGCTCTGGCTCTGGCTCCGGCTCCGGCTCCACCACCTGCGACTCCGGCGAGGAGGTTTGCGATGATGGTTGCATGCCCGAAGGCAGCGTGTGCTGCAACAATGGCAAGTACTGCCTGTCTGGACAGACATGCATGAGCGACGGCACATGCAGTCTCGGCTCCGGCTCTGGTGATGATTCTGGCAGTGGCTCTGGCAGCGGAAGCGGTTCCGATTCCGTCACTTGCGACTCTGGCGAAGAGGTCTGTGACAGCGGCTGCATGCCCGAAGGCAGCGTGTGCTGCAACAATGGCAAGTACTGTCTGTCTGGACAGACCTGCAAGAGCGACGGCACATGCAGTGTCGGCTCTGGCTCTGGCTCTTCCGACTCGGGCTCAGACTCTGCCTCTTCTACCAGTTCTTCTCTCCCAACTGGCCTTACATCTGGCGGTGGTTCCAGTTCGGGCTCGGGCTCGGGCTCCAGCAGCTCGGGCTCCAGCGGCTCCGGCTCTGGCTCTGATTCTGGCTCCTCCAGCTCTGGCTCTAGCAGCGGTGGCGGTAGCGGTGCTGGCGCTCTCGCAGTTCCCGGTGCTATGGCCGGTCTCCTGGCCCTTGTTCCCCTTATGCTATGAATCTAGCATACAAATGACGGAAGTGGTTGGAAAGTTGAAGGATTTTTATGATATGATTCTATAGTACATGTTTACGACATTAGCAGGTTTAGCGACTGCTAACTTTTCAATGAACTGATGGGTGGGAAAATAATTGGCCCGCTTGAACGGCCATTAGATGGATTGCTCACTTCCGGGTCAAGTTAATAATAACAATTATATAAATTGCTCCTTGAAGTTCTCGACGAAGTGATCATCATATCGACCAAGTTCCTCCGCGTATTCTTCGCCCCTCGCCTTCCACTCGTGAATGTCAGAGCCCCTTTCCGCGGAGCGATTGCACATGAGTCAGCCAGCACACCCACCATGTGCGCCATTTTGGGCCGCCCCTATTGAGACGGCTGGAATCACTTGATCAATTAAATGAGTTGTGATGGACGACCTGGACCGCCTCCGCGGGGTGCAGAAGGTGGCGCACCCCCCATTGGATGAAATGTCTCAGCCACTCGACCTTCGAGGCCCGAGAGACACGGGGGGTCGTTGCTGATCGGCGGGCAGCAGATGGAGGCTTTCTGCTTGGCAGGGCTGCATCTGTTGCCGAGAAACGCGTACATGCCTGTATAGCACCTGCTGCAGGCAGGGACGCTGGCCGCAGTCCCGTAATGGATATGTCTTGCAGTCATTGATCTGACTCTCCCCCGCCTCCCCGTTGAGAGCATGAGTGAGATTAAGCATGTCCTTTTTTCTTCTTCTTTTTTTTCTTCTTCTTTTTTTTCTTCTTCAGGCACGACCGTTATTGTGATTCAAATATTATTCAGCATCTTGTTCGCCTTTTGTTCTTGTCCTTGAATCACGCACCATGGCCCGCCTGGGGGATCTGCATCAATTTCAAGACAATTCGAAGGAGCATGCATGGTCCAAGATCATGATGCTCTCCAGACGGAAATGGGCGTTGGAGAGCGGGAGGGAGATGTCGAAGCCAGGCCCCCTCGTAAAAAGTAAGCGCTAACGAGTGCACATTACACGAAGCCACGGCAAATTTAACTTGGGCCCAGGTTCATATTGAGCTGCACTTAGAGTTTACACTCTAATGGCAGAGTTCCACGTCCCTAAGCTTCACCGGACCGAGCCGGTGGCTCAGCAAGTGGTAGTCAATTTTCTGCATTAATTTGACATGAGAAATCATATTTCAACGACTTGACGAGGGCATTCATCCCGGTTCCCCTTTTTCTTCATCCGGTAAATAGGTTTATTCATATAATACACGTTTCGATCACTGGCTTTACTCTCCTTCGCCCAGCCCCTTCTTCTCTAATAGAATCTGACAAGATCCCGAGAGATCGATATAAGTACACCCGCTAAACGCCGATTTTGTAGTAGTGTAGAGTGATGTGTGTGCGTAACATATGTGTGCGTAACTGATAGGGTGGGCTGAGGAGAATCATGTCCTCATAAAATTGTGGTGGGCATCATCAAACGGCATGGCTTCCGTAAGCAGTCTACTGCTTGGAGGTGGCCTTATCAAATCCTTCCAAGACGGTCTCCTTGACACTGGCATTGGCAGTGGCAGGGATGGCAGTCTCCTCGGAGACCTCAGCATTAGACTTGACCATGGTGCGAGCCTGGGCCTCGCCGACCTTGCCGTATACGCTAAGTCCAGTAGCAATCATGCTACCAATGTCACCAACATTGCCGGGAACAACCACAGCGGTGCTCTCACGGGCCAGCTTGCCGAAGGCCTCAACATACTTCTCGGCTACGCTCAAGCTCACAGCAGCTTGGGCGCCGGCGTCGCCCTTGAGAATACTCCTGGCAACAGCATCAATACCCTCAGCAGTAGCCTTGGCCTTGAGGAGAATAGCCTCGGCCTCACCACCACCTTCGTTGATGCGCTCGGCACGCATGGCTTCGGAAGCGAGAATGACACTCTGCTTCTTACCCTCAGCAATGTTGATAGCGCTCTGGCGCTGACCTTCAGACTCGAGAATCTCGGCACGCTTGGATCGCTCGGCAGTGACCTGACGGTGCATGGCCTCGACGACAGCACCGGGTGCGTGGATATCACGGATCTCATAACGCAAGCACGTGACACCCCAGGCCTCGGCGGCATCGTTGATAGCAGCAGTAATGTTGGTGTTGAGAGCAGCGCGCTCCTTGAGGACATGGTCAAGGGTCAGTTGGCCAATTTCGGATCGCATTGTCGTCTGGGCAAGCTGGGAGATGGCATATTCGGCATCTTCAACACCGTAGCTGCAGGTGGGGGGGCAACATGTCAGCGACGATCACTTCAAAAGTTGTTCGAGGGGCATGACGCCATGGATGTAAAACTACCCACACGCCCAGGAACTCACCTCGCCTTGTACGCATCAAACACACGGGTAAACAAGACACCGTCCAGCTCGAGGGTGACGTTGTCGGCGGTAATGGCGCTCTGGCTGGGGATTTCAATCGCCACTTCCTTGAGGCTCTTGACGTAGGCGATTCGGTCGATAAAGGGCGCCAGTATGGCCAGGCCGGGCTCGAGGATTCGGTTAAACTTCCCCATGCGCTCGACAATCCATGCCGTCTGCTGAGGCACGAAGCGCACCACCGTGTTGGCGGGCAGGCGGGGCTTGGAAAAGTACGAGGGCACGACGGGAGCGCCGAAGCCGGTGGGGAGCAGGGCGCGGGCGGTAGTGCTCAAGGGACGGCGGGCAAGGGCCGAGGCCGACATGGCGGCGGCTGCGCGGAGGAGGCGCGGGTGCGTGGGCACGCGGAGAGCCGCCCTCGTCAAGGACGTGGCCATGGCTTGCGGGATTGCAGAGGGCAGCGGAGGAGGGGCTCTTGTCGATGTGAAGTGGGAGGACTGGTGCCAGATGACGTCTCCGCGGCTGGAGGGAAAGGAAAAACTAACTCAGCCGGAGCAGCACACCCATGAAGCTTGGAAAAGCTGGGGGTAGCTCCGGCGCCCGACAATTACCCGGCCAAGGCAGCATTTCCTGGTGACGCCAGTGGTCAATGGGGCTCAGTGGCGCTCCGTGTGGCAGAGCCGAAGCCTTGTTGCAGACCGTGTGGCTGTGCTTCTGCTGCCCGCTGCTGCCATGCGGTTAGCAGCTCAATCAATCGCCTCCCCTCCCAAAACCCAAGTGCCCCGCGTTGTGCCTACAAGTGACGCTCCTCAGTAACTTATCACAGAGCCCTTGTCATTCCGCCATTCTGCCGGGCATCCAACTTTGGCCACTGACCTTAACGCATCCCGCCTCTCGCCTCCTCCTTCGTCGTCCTCCCTCTCGCCCAGACGAGTCGCATACGTTTTTCTTCCTTTCTAGAAGCCCCGCGCCCGAGAAAACAACCATGGCCAAGGTCCCCCGCAACTTCCGCCTGCTCGAGGAGCTTGAGAAGGGCGAGAAAGGTCTCGGCGCCGAGGCATGCAGTTATGGACTCGAGGACCCTGAGGATCTCCTTATGACAAACTGGAACGGCACCATCCTCGGACCCCCCCACGTAAGTCTCGATTTTTATCTCCAAGTCTTGTCGAGGGGTGACACATTTGGCGCCTCGGCCAGATCCAATGTCCAACGCCCAACTGCATCTCGCGATACACCCCCCCCAAGCACTTCTGGACCAGGCGCGCAATCGAGTTGAGAAAAGAAAAGAAAAGAGGTCCAGCTTTTGAACTCGCCATGGACCTGTCCCCAGAGTAACCAGATGGTGCCGCATTTTTTTTTCGGTTTCCAAGTGGGAAGAGCGCCTCGCTGTCTCATTGTCTACCCCACCATTCCACCAACTCTCCCCACCACGTGTGATATCCTGTGCTAACCGCAGCCTCGTGCGCCCGCAACCACAGTCCGTCTTTGAGAACCGCATCTACAGCGTAGAAATCGTTTGCGGCCCCAATTACCCCGATCAGCCCCCCACTCTGAAGTTCACGACAAAGATTGTTCTCCCCTGCGTCGACGAGGTTGGCAACGTGCAGCACAGGGATTTGCCCTGCTTGGCCCAATGGAAGCGGGAGAACACCATCGAGACCGTCCTCATTGAGCTGCGAAGGTATGTTTCTGGCTACCTGCGATAAAGCGATTTCATTTCCTGTTGCATTTGGACCGCAATATCACAACAAACATAGCGAATACTAACATGCATGCGCAACCACAGATTCATGGCCGCCCCTCAGAATAAGAAGATCCCCCAGCCTCCCGAGGGCGCAACTTACTAAACTTCCAACCCACCAACCAACCTCTTCCCACCGGTTGTGCAGATAGCGGCGCAAACGGAGCGAAATTCGGCATTCTCACGAGGGAGACAAAAGGCACATAAGCACATGAAGACATGAATAGGACAATTCTTTAACGAACCAACTATTTTCTATTTACTCAAGCCCTCGCTAATTCTCTTTTCTTAAAGAGGCTGTCTCTGGAAAGCTTCCATTGAATGATGTTTGTGAATTACAAGATGATGTATCCTTCAACTGTGCAAACAAACCCGTATCGATATTGCGAGTTGTGCCTTAGCCTCCCAATTGGTTCCTCCCTTGTGGTATTCGTCATATTCATCAAATTAATTTCACAATGCCTACCCCCCTGTTAAACCTTGTCTTTCATCCCTTCCTATTCCGCAGTTGCCAGGAATGAGGAACGATTTCCCAAGTGTAGATGGTATAAGAAGAAAGAAAATTCGTAAAAAATCAGATAGGGAAAAAAAAAAACGCCACGCCATATCCGCCGGGTATTTCCATGACAGAGCGAAAAGCCCTGGGTTGCAGATCCTCCGTGCCCCCAAAAATTGACGGCGTTGTGTAATCCAACCGTCGAAACTCGTATGAAATCCAGATAGCCCCTCTTCGTTGGTGTATCCACCTAGGTAATTAAGAAAGAAGAAGATGTTCGTCGCTGACAAAAGAAATTGGTGTGTGGAGTGGTGTCGGATGTGTTTGCTCGAAACGAGGTATCCATGGCAAAATGCAAACAAGCGATCTAGGATGTGAGCCAATCAAAGACGTGGATAAAATGAAAAAGCATCGGTCTGGTTTGATCGTATACATTAAGAAATGACGATACCAGCTTAGCCCTCGTAGCCCCATCGTGTAGGGCCCACGGCGCTGAGCCGAGCAGTCCTGCTGTTGATGGTTCCTCGACGCGGCTTCGACGTCATCGGGTCGGGACTGATGGGGCTGTCGGGACGAGGAATGCCGTACTCATTGACTCGCTCAGAGTTGTTGGACTTGAGCTGGAGTGGCTTCACCATGCCCGAGCGGTGCTTGCTGGAAGATCGGCTGTCACCACTGCGGTGCATCTGAGTAGGGTAGAGAACGACCTCGGAAAGACCGTCGCCAGATTCCGACTCTTCGGCGTCAAACTCCATAAAATCGCTCAGATCAGGGCTCGGCTCGGACTCCTCGATGGGGCCGTCCTGTTCGTGGAGAGGGTGGTCAAGGTAGAGCAGGATGCGCTCGTGCTGGTTGTTGCGAACTTCCCTCTGTCCCATCAGTGCCTGGTGGTCCGAAGGGAGGGCAGGGACATCCGGGATGTCCTCGCTGCTATTAGGATGGAATTGGCTGACCGAAGAACCGCGACGGAGGTCGATGATTGTAGTGCCATCAGCCGTGACAGTGGTCTTGTTCTTGCACATGGGCGGTGCAGGGAAGTCGAGCTCAAAGTGAGATTCAGTAATGGTAGCCTCGGATGGCTTCGACATGTGACCCCTTGGCATACGTCCTTCAGCGCGAGCATTGTCCTCCATCTCGTTGAGAATAGTCTCTCGCATAATTTGTCGTTTGTGGCGGAGGGCAGAGAGGAGCATCTCCTCCTGCCGAGTGACGGCCATGAACCGACCGTGGGCAGCGTTGCCATCGATATAGAAGTCAACGGAGCTGGGGCTCAGAGGTGGTGTTGGTTGGTCGCCTCCACTGATGATCGAGTCCCGGATGGTGGACGCCTGGATATGAGAGGTTTCAAGCTCGTCATCGGCCTCGTCATGTTGGTAGTCCTGCTCGTGCTCATAGACTGGCTCGTAGACAGCTTCATACATGGGCTGGTAAACCACTTCTTGGTCTTGATCTTGCGAATACACAGATTCAACATCTTGCTCATCGGGACCCCGGGCGCTCTGGACGGTAACGGCGCGAGCTTGGTGCAAACCGAGCCCGACCTTGCTCTGCCAGGTCATTGCGGTGTTCACCGAGGAGTTGGTCATGCACGATGCTACCGAGGGTGAGCGACCAAGAGTCGTCGTGCCACCCTCCTGGATGGTGTTATTTGAGCTTCCCGAAAGTGAACTGAATCGGGTGGCTCCAGCACTGGGGTGTCCAGAGGGGATTGCAAGAAATTTGGTCGGGTTGCTGGTGCTGGTGACTCTGCTTGCCCTTCTAACACGCTTGTTATCTGCACTTTGGCTAGTTCGGGCCGTTGTGGGACGCTGATCAAAAACAGAGCCAGAGTCGGAAACCGGATAGTCAGGGACAGATGCGGGTCCCTTGAAAGACGGGTCGTAACTCTCGTCCTCTGAATCGGAAGACAACATGAGCATGCTCTTTTCCTGAAGGTCGGACTCGTGCAGGCTCTGGTCAGTGCGCTTCGAGGCCTTCGAGGTGCGGGTGTGCCTGCTCGATACGCTCGCAGCGCAATCAGTGGGAGAGGACATATCGGTCTTGGGGAGGATGGCGGTCTGCGGGGTTTGTGGCAGTGTGCGTCTGGCATACTGGGAGATGATGTGCTCGGCGTGATGCGGTAGGGGGAGGTTTTGGGCGGACTTGCTGACCGGGACGTTGTACATTTTTGGGGGCAGAGGCTCGAGATACGTTTGTCTCTCCTCTTCCTCGTAGCGCTCCTCCTCTTCTCCATCCTCTGCCTGGTCCATCTCCTCGTCCACGAATCCGTCCAAAACCCGCCCGTAAGCTTCCTCAGGGACTTCTTCTAATATTGGCTCATTCACCGACTCCTCGTCCTCCGTTGCATTCAAGTCTTCCTCCATCACGTGGCGGAAAGACATTTGCTCGTAGTGCTCGTACAAGTTGGGCAGGCCATCGAGGTGGTTGCCGCGGCGGCTACCGTCGGATCCACCTGTTCTGGGGCCCGACTGCACTGATTGTAGGCTCTCCTTTGTAGGTCGCTTCTTCAGTTTCCCGCGAATTCCGGGAGGCGTCAAAGGTGATAAAATTGAAGGAGACCTTGTCAGATGCTCAGCGCCAAGAACTGGACCTTCCCAGGCCGGTCGTTCATTCTTCCTGCTCTTTCGGGACATGATGTGTGTCAGATCTAGCCTTGAGGGCTTGGTCCGTGATTTCACGTTGTTGGATTGGGTGTGGTCCATATCGAGCATCCTATGCGCCTTGGACGGAAGACCCTTCGCCATGGCAGAATTGGAGGTCTGCTGGGAGACTGAGAGCGGCTCCTTGGACTTGTCGTACCACCCGTTTAGAGATGTGGAAGATTGCCTTTTTCGCAAGCTGCTGGGCATGTCGTCATATTTGCCATAGGCTTCGGAGTCCGCCCAGCCATGGAAATTCTGTGGGATAACATCCGACTCATCTCCCCAATTGGGCGCAGTTCTTGGCGACGCGCGAAGAGAGCGGGTGCGCCTGGGAATGCCAGAGCGATCAGGCAGTGTGAGGCTGGTCTTTGAGGAGGAGAATTCATCGTCAACATTGATGACTGTTGATCCGAGAATCTTTTGTGCCTTGCTCATGGGGGGAGCAGTCACGGTGACCTGGGGCGGCTGCTTCTTGCGGCCGGTGAATGAGAACTTGCCCATAGTGCAGGATGTGGTGCGACGGGGGCAGCGTGTAAGTGCAATTCCTCGTTTGCCGTGTCCGGTCAGAGCAGCTCCAAACTTCCCCTCGGAGATTTGCTATCGTCAGCGGAAGAGAAAAGAGGTGGCGGGGAACGACATGTGCAGTAACGCAGCGGGATGATGTCGAGGCGGGTGAAAACGGTCGCGAATGCAGACGATCCACAGAGTGCCCCTCTTGGGTCGGAAAAAGAGGGCGGACCGCTTGGTAAAGAAGCAAGGGCTCTTTTAGGACGTCGTCTGCGAAATAAGCAATGTCTATGACGGCGCAGGGAGAATTGTTGCGAGTTTCAGAAAGCTGCTTTCGAGGTAGGGCAGATTGCGCGGTGTCGTCGTTCCCCAAGGTCGTCGAGTGTGGGCGAGTCTAAGGGCGGGCCAGGAAGCGGGCGTCTGCTTCTGCGTGTCTCGGGTGGTTTTGGTTTTTGGATGTTCCACCTGTCGATCCTCGGTTGCGCTGCCTGTCTATCAACAAACGTAGGGCGAAAGGGCCTCTGCCACGGGGAGAAGGGACAATAAGGGCGAGAGGGAAGGAAGTATCCAAGCCAGAGCCGGACCGGAGGGAGGTTGGAGGCGGCGGCGGGCAGAGGCAGATAAAGGAAAAACGAAAGGGCTTGGAGGCTTTTCTTCACAGAGTAGCGTAGCGCAGCGCAGCGCAGAGCCAACACACACCTACATGCAGTCCAGTCCACTCCACGCCCACCCACTTGCACCCGCATCAGCACCACCACCACTACCACCACACTCACCACACGCCCCCAGGCCCCAGGGCCCCGAAGAGCCAGGGCCAAGGGCGACCGGGGTTTCCAGGGCCGGCTGGTCCAGGCGGCCTAGCTACATGGCACAGAAGACGCTCCAGCGCAGGTGTTCGGCGGGCATTTGGAGGTGAGAGGCTTGGGACTACCCAGGGCTAGCTAACACAGATTCGCCCTAGGTGCGCTTCCGGGCAGGGCGTGGGCTTGTCTAAAATTACCCTAGTTGCAATCTGCCAATCCTGCCGAGCGATCAGACTAGCATTGGAGCTATCCACATGCACGCGAGAGGGAAGCAAATGAGATCTAGCCGAGCCCCCCCTTTGGCAGCTCTCTGGGAACCCATGGCCAGGACTGAGGAGTGCGGCCATGTCCTGGGCGCGCAATGAAATCCACCACTCGACAAGTGATGCAAAGACGCAGCTCTGGAACCAGTCTGAGCGTCGAGGGGCAAAGCTTCGACGATTGTTCTGTGCAGCAGAAAAATGAAGCATGGCCGGTGCTGGCGCCGTCCGTCGTCGGCCCAAGGACAAGAGGGCCGCCTACACTACCGCCGTGTCTCGGGGGGCCCAGACCCGAGGCAACCCAGCTGAGGCGGGCGGCAAAAGGAACGAAGGAATCCGAACGAAAGGATGCCGGCGCATGTCTTGGTGCCAGAAACTCAATTTGCCGGGTCGCTACAGATAGACCTTTTTACCGGTGCTGTGCAGGGAAAACCGCGCCCAGCACGTCGTGTAAGCTTGAATGCCGTTCGGATGGTGGTAATCCCGTGCAAGGCTTGCCGTGATCAAGCATCTTGCCTGCCAGAACCGACAACGTTTCGGGTTGCAGGGATCCCCTTCGCAGTGAGCAATTGAACCCATCATGACTACATGCCAGCGTTACAAGCCAGGAAAGTCGGTGTAATCAACTCTCCACCGTTGGGCACGTCGCAAACCATTGCGCCATGGTTCGGGCCAGCAGCGATGGTGGTAGTCGTACCTTGCAGCCGGCGACCAGATGACTCTCGGCCACGTTGATTCGTTGACCGAGTCAACTGCCCGAGTTGCGGTCATGACTTCATCTCGCAGAGATGAGTTTGTCAGGCTCCAGGAACAAGCAACAAAAAAAAAAAAGACAGACGCCTCCCACGACATGCCATGATCCATCCACGCTTATTTTAAACATGCCTGTCGTTGACTTGATCATTTTTCCATCACTTTTTGCGCTTTTCCGGTGAGACCCAAGCAGCAGCAGGGGTTGGAACATCGCATCACACGCAATAGGCTAGCGAGCGAGGCCGAATGCTGGACATGACTGGTGGGAGTCGTGGAGGAGCCAGGGTCAGATGGGCCCAGTGTGGCTCCATCCGCCAGGGGAACGGAGACGGCGAACCGGGGGCGAATTCTCGATTGCGGGGCCCTGTCCAGTGGGAGGAGCCACTGACTCTCTGGGTGGGACTCTCTGGGATCGCCCCTCTGCCGAAGCCGCCCATTCGCCGTCCCCTGCGCGAGGCGCAGTGAGTATTTGTTTAACCAAGGACGACCGAGACTGAACCAGACGACGATGGGATAGAAGCTCATGGACTACCAATGACGAAACTCGGGGTGTATGCCGTGAAAGGGTCGGTATGCATTGATCAACGGGCGTAACTAATATGTAAGCGTGCATTGGCTACTGCGAAGGCGCAATGCGACGACGGACGTCAACACGTTGAACTTGATGGGTTGCCCATCCTTTAGTGGCACATGGGCGCGCGCAACAGCATGGGCCCCCTAGGTTTTTCTGTTTCAATGCTCCAGTGATCGCCGGGACTGGATGCTACCGAATGCTGTGACGGTGGCAGCGCCGCAAAGAAGAAGAAAAAGCAATTGTAAATCCCCGTAGGCAGGGCCCCAAACTTTCCAACTGCCTGAGTGCAGGGGCCACGGCTGGACCTTCGTTTCTTTTTCCTGCCTTTGGTCACGATCTCTCGGTCCACCACAGCACCGACCCGACGATCGCCTTGCCAGTGACCTCAATAGTCGCCGTCATGGCAGAGTTTCAGCAAGTGGAAGGCCCCTCGTTCGGCAATCCTTCAGTTAGTCGGCCCCCTTGGCTTGAAAGAACCCCCAGTAGATCAGGTACCGAGTCAATTTTTTTTGGTGAATGGGCATAGCAAACGCATGGCAATGTGAATCTTGCCGCCTCCAGCGCCAATAGTCAGACAAGTGTAGCTGAATCAGCCCCCAACAAACGCCATCAAACTCATGGACGAGGAGCCACAACTCTCTCACATCGGGGCTAGCCAGCTCCCCCAGGCCAGTGGAGCAAACTTATTGGCCTCGTCCCTTCCTCGGCGTGCCTGTGATTCTGTTACTGCTGCTGCCGGAGACCCTGGGCACCGCCTGGGGCGGGCGGAACGGTGGCTGGAGGCCCTGGGAAGAGGCGCGCTCTATTCTTCCCATGTCGCCATGGCTTGGACACCGTGATCGTCTCATGCGGGCAAGGGAAATCCTTGATCTCCCCAGGCTGCCCTTGCGGTTCACGACTCCCATGGTGAATGAGATCGCGATTACTGTTCTATCCCATGGCCCGCGCCGTGTCTGGAGCGGTGCCCCTGGCGCCATTCGATTGGTGGTTACAGCCTCAAGCACCGCCGCACCCGCACCACCATCAGCCGTGGTCAGCCTCGTAAATGTCTCTCTACTCAAGACATCCGTACCACACGGAAGACGAAGGGCCCCTCTCGCTTGGTGCTGCCAGTGGTTGCAGATAGATTTGACAATGGGACGGGAGACAGAGGCCATCGGAGGTCCAGAGAGCACTAACCCGCGCAAGCGCAAGTCTGTTTCCCCCCTTCTTCCTCTCGACCATGTCGTTCGCGCTCAGTGGGGGAATCCCAACGCCTCCAGCACACAGACCGTTTCAGCCTCAACGCCTTCCTGCACGAGAGCCCGCATTTGGCTCCCAGTTTCCGGTTTCTTTTTGGCTTTCTACGGCTTCCATTTTCTCTAGATCTGCACCGTGAGCCCGGCGTCAGGCGGGACCTGGGCAAAAGGAAAGGTCCCGGCCAGGTCCAGGCGCATTCTTGTGATGCATCAGTCCGTACGAGCCTCTGGACTGTCGGTGAGCCGTGCACCTTGCAGAGCGGCACGGCACGTTTGCTCACCCTCCTTCCCATCTCGCGGCCTTGAAACGCGCAGCAAACACCGGTCCAAACGAATTTGGGATTGGACCCATCTGTCGTGAAGCAGCGGCGAGCAAGTAGCTACGGGACCAAGACACCCTAGAGGCAGCTGGAGGTGTGTGGTTCTGCCCCGGTACCAGTCACACACATACCAATCTATCCGCGAAGCATCCGGTACGCACAGTCGCGTCCCTGAGCGTTCGTCCACCTTTCCCCAGACTCAACTCTGGATCACCAGCCATTTAGCACTCTATAATGGCGCATGTTATGCTTCAGAGCATGAACATGTGGATTGACGATATTTCCCGAGTTGCGTGCGGTGGCTTGCTTCGCCATTCATGCTTTGTCCTTGGCGCTCCCACCCCCATCCCCGGCTCTTGGCCAACCACCTCCGATTTCTCCCAGCCGAATCCTGGAGGCGATCTTGCAAGGAAGAGTAGCCCCAATCAGCTAGCACCGTTTCCTGTCTCTTGATGACCTTGATATGAAACCAACAGCTCCGGCTCAAAAGCCACGAGTTGTGCGTTGGTAAGCACACAAACCCAGTGATTCCAGCAGACTGGGCAGGCCAATTTTCAACCGAGGCTCCGTCCCCGACGGTCCTCTGCCAAACTTGCTAGCCAGGTCACTAAAACATCACAGTCACCACCATGCTACCCACTCATGAACCACCTGGGGCCGGCGCTCTCGTCGTTCCTGGCCTGGCTGTTGATGAAGTTTCCCTACTTAGCACTCTGTAGTCCGAGCGCATGACTCGCCTGCCCCCAGTTGGACCTCACAAAGATGCCACGTCCCTGGAAAATTTCCCGGCGGTGACGGCGGCTCCTTTCCCTTCACGAGCCTCAATCTCCATCCTCTCCAGCCACTTTGATTGCGCTGTCCGGCGCGGCGCTCTCCTCAGGCCCGCAACCACCATGATGCCCCCTGTCCTGTCCACTGTTTTGTTTCCGGGAGGCTTCCAAGACATGCCCGTTGGCAAGGATCGGCCCCATCTTGGAGGAGGTTTGACGCACTCTTTGGCCGCATCGCGATCACGTACTTGCTGGGCCTGTGGGCTCCGACAAGGGCGATCAGCCGCATTCACCGACGTGTGACCGAATCACCATGTTTCAACATGATCTTTGTCTTTAAGGAGAGACATGGCCTTTGGCGGATCGTCGTGCTCCTGTCTAAGAGCAAAACCTTGTTCTGCATGGAAGCCTGCTGGCGCTCATCGTGATATCAGTGACATTATCGACGGTTTACCAAGCCCCAGGCTAAGCTTCCAATAGTCGAGCGAGCTTAACCTTTACGCTCGTGGTGCCTGACTTGACAGGTGCCATACAGGTGTGAGCGAATTGATTATCCCAATACCGCGATAGATGGGAAATGAGTAATGACTCGTAAAGCTGTCTCCCGGCCGTCTTTTGCCAGGAACTCGTACGACAATTGCGAGTTGAGCAGCACAATAAAACACTCTGACCAGCAGAAGGGCTTGCCATGGTCACCCCCTCACGTCGTCTTATTGGGGTTTGCAGTGGCCTCCCACCCTTGTCAGGGCTTGGAATATTCGCATCCATTTCCAATTCTTCGACCCAGTGGCGGCACGTCATTTTTCCTCGATCAGGTCACGTCCGAGCGGCGATGGTCTGGGACCAGAAGGGCTGACGAAAAAGTAAGGAAGGGGAAAAGAATAAGAAAAAAGCAATGATGATGGATAACCGTTGAGTCAGACCCATAGGCCCGCTGCAATCCACCCGCTCGCAGCACGGTTGCCCACGGCTCGCACAAGAAGCAAACATTGGATCTGGCAGCCTCGCTTCGGTTCCAGAATGGCATTTTGAAGATCATGAGCCCATTTGCAAACTCAAATGGCATCTAGCGGGAGAGGCCATCTACAGAACTTGGCGCCGGTGACATGCCAGGCCAGTCCCACCGCAGCTTGAACGCCGACGGACTCAGTTCGTCCTCACTCAACATCCATGCTACTTCTCCGTCCTATTAAGTGTGGGAAATAAGCAAGGAAAATTTTGATACATCGAAAACAAAACAAAAATTGCATGAAAGCTTGTTTTTTCCCTCTTTAGGGATTTCCTTGCGACGAAAAACAAAAAAAGAAATTACATCGAGACGTCATGTTCGCGGCTAAAATCCTTCCAAAGACAAGACGTGAGCAGACACGATCTTTTTCCCCCTGTCCTTGGTGGCTGACTGCGCAAACACGACCATCTGTGACAAACATGGAACGGCTCTTTTGCTATTGAAAGGGGCAATTAAGTTATCCGGAACACAGTCATACAGTAGTTTTTTTTGCTTTTTTCTCTCTCTCTTTTATATTTCTTTTCTTTTTTTTCTCTTCCTTTTTATGATGTGATGCCGTGTCTTTCCGGTACGTCTCCGATTCGTGACAAGTGGCTCCGGCCCCTCGCCGAAGGGCTCGCAATTCCGCCCTCAGAGTGCTGTACAGACACACGAGACAAGACAAAAAAAGAAGCTGCGTACCCCTGGAAGGGAGCAGTCAGTCTAAGAGCTGTCTTTGATCCGGGAGGCCTGTCAATAGCCGCGTAACCAAAACTCCGTCGCCCATTTGCTGAGACACTGAGACTTTTTTCTTTCTTTCTTTGGCTTGGCGATCTCTGATGTGTCCGTGCTTGCTCGTGATGGGTGCGCCTGGCCCAAACTCACACCATACCCTCACGCAACCACTGTTCCGCTAAGCGCCGGATAATGTCGCCTTTATCCAGAGGGCAACTACTCCCTTGCGTACTCCCTGCGATTCGTCATATCCCTTGCTCGTATCCTGATCATGTGTGTGTGTGTGTGAGTGTGTAAGTCAAGGAATGACCGAGAGGTTACCACGAGCAGGCTTGCCCCCAGTCGTTTGCAACATGCCGATCGAGCGGCATGATGATGTTGCATTGCAAAACTTCCTTGTCCTTGGATAGTTACCTTGCCGTCATGAATTGGGCTTCCTCTTTTTCAGACCCATAGCAGATTCAGGGAAAAGTAAAGCCTGAACTTTGAGTTTTTCCTTTCCATGACGCTCGTAGAAAGCTTCGAAAAATGTTCTAGTCCCTTTCAATAACAGGTATAATCCTTGGGGGGGGATACATCACCGGTTATTGAACACTTGCCCTTCCAAGGGTCCTTGGCTTTGACCTCTGAGCTGTTTAATGCAATTTTAAATCATATAGTATATAACAACGACCATATCAACCACTGTGTTCTTTTGACTCCGGGCGTCTAGGTGGATAAAATTTAGGGTAAATGAATTGATGCTCTATACTTGGAACAAATTGTTGCCAGAAACAGGGTCGCAGGGTTATTGCCACTATCACCCGGCATATAGCTTGTGGGCTGTTTATTAAAATATTAGAATTAAGAAAAGGTTTATCTTGTTTGGGCCCACGAACCAATTCTTCGGTCTGTACATGGATCACCATCCCATACGCGGGAACCCGGCAAACATCGTCAATCCACCCACAAGCTATGACCATTACAATCGTCCGCCTTGCGCGGATATAAAATGCATTAACATCTTATCCCATTTAAGATTACGCACAGAACGGCCTTGGCGAGTCAAATACGTCATGTACATGGAGCTGCGAACGCACACTCCGCCCAGGAAAGGCGGTGGGATTGATTGTCCTTCGTATCACGCCCTGCTAACCTATACCAGTCGGGCGATCATCATGAGGGCGTGAGATGTTGCGCAGTCTACAACTAGATGCTCACCTGGCCCGAGATCAACTATGCAGCAAGGGGGGGCGTGGTTTGAGATTTCCCACGGAACCCGCAGGTTGGTGGTTGCTCACGGACTTGCTGATGGATCGTTGGATGACCAGAAATAACCTACATGAACGAAGCAGGCAGGGCAGGGAGGGGGCAATTCAGCCTTACCGCCGCAAACAGGGCGCTTAATGTTCATTTCACGAGGAAATAAATCCAATGGCCAGCCTAATCCTCCCCCGCACCCACTCCACCGCTGGTTAAATTGGATTGCGTATATAGATGCGACGCCGATGCCTCTGGTATTGAGGCAGCCGAGGCAAAGCGCCCTGGCTGAAACCAGGCGCCACACGGAAGAGGAAGAATAAAACGAAATGAAAACAAATGAAGAGAGAGAAAACGAATGAAACCCACGGGCTAAAGCATATTGTGTCTGTGTTCAGGGAGCACTTTGTCACTTTGTCTGTGTTAGGCCCAGCATCTGACATTGCTGATACGTGAAATGAAGAGGTAGACCCCTAGCCGCTACACCAAAAAAGGTCTACCCGTGCCTCGGGTCAGGAGCAACACAGGATATTTGGGTCTACATGCCACAGGTTTGCATCAATCACTCAGTTGAGCCCTGCATATTCCGGCATTTGCCTCGGAGATCATGCACCTCACCGCCGTGGCTATATCACTGGCGATTTAATGTTTGTGCCGAGAGGTTGGAGTGCAAGGGAGGTTGGTAGCTATAGTTGGAAGCGAGATGGCAAGTTTCCTCCGGGCAAGAGGAATTGACTGGTTGAGAGGCATGGTGTAAGCAGGCTTTCACTTTTTGTTGTTGTTGTGAAACTAGCGTATGTTTATCAGCTGAAAAAATGTAGTGTATACTTCCTTGATGCTCAAATCTCGCCTTGAGCTAGGGAGTGTCCCGCCAACCGACCATCTTGAGACTAACATATACCACGTATTGGGAGTAAGCGCCCATTGACTCACATGTATTGATTTCAATCGTATATACGTGGAAGCTGATAATGGATACATTGTGATGTACAGCACCAAGAGTTCGGCCCGTATCCTCGGGACTGACTCATGATGGAGGAAGTTGGCGTCTAGTCCGCGCTACTTCAGGCGAGCGGTGGGCGGCACGGGCCTGCCAAGTCACCAGCCATCTTATCCCATCTGTCTGGGATTCTCTCGGTGGTATTTGGACAGTCCCAGTGAGTTGAAGGGGGCGTGATGGAGAGCACATGCAGAGCTGGTGATGTTAGATAATGGCGTCAATTCACTAAGCACCCATGGTTGCACTCCCTCAACCACTTGCGCCAATGCCGGAACAAGGGCGCCGGGAGATATAAATGTTTTGCATGAATCGCTGTACCTTGACCCTTTTTCAGGAGCTGTTGCCTGGGGTACAGCGACAGGAACATCACCTCAGCCTTGCTGAAAACCATCGTCCACTTGGCAGACACGTCAAGCCCCCTTGAAAAGAATGATTCAAATGTAACCAGTTAGGGTTTGTTAAAAAACCACACCGGGTGCTTGTTGTTCTCAATCAGCCCTCACGGTCCTTCTAGGCCCATTGTTCCGAGGACCACATCCGGAATCAAGCCAACCTCCGCCAGCTGGAATATCATGTAATGGTTATCCAACATGCTGTGGGCACAACATATTCCAGAATAGCTAGCTGTTTGCGGGTTTTGATATGTATATTTTTCTTTCTTTTTTTGGCAAAGGTCAGGGTTTTTTTAATGGTTGTGTGGATGGCTTCTGGCTTGTGATATCTGGGACTGATGAGACTGGCGTGTCACCGACGATGAGTGGCTCTGAGTGATACATTACAATTTATATGGCCAACATCTGGCGTACTTTTATCTCGATATCTACTTCCTCGTCTCGTTTTGAGTCGATAAATGCCAGGTATCGTTGTATGGCATGTCGCGTGACCCACGTAGAAGGAGCATTCATGCTTTGAACAATGTATCATATCATTTCAGCTTAGGGTATATAGAACAAGCCTACTGGTCTTGTACGACGTAATATTCTTCCCAACCAGTACTAAATTACCACATTTTCTCCCAGACACGCCTCCAGAAGGGCATTGTAGCGAGTTCTCGCCGCCAGTTTTCCTCAATGCCACCTTCCTCCCAGTGCTTGCACTCCTCATCCACTTCCTTCTTACCACTGACGAGGTCGGCTGTGGCAGGATCAACCCACTTGGTCTTCTTGATAACCTTCCAGCCGGTAAACAGAATAACGCTGTAGGGCAGACAGAAATATGCGGTGACGAAGCCCTGGGTCTTCCAAGGCTTGAAAGAATCAAAGCCAACAAAGATAAGAGCGGCACAGCCCATGAAGACACCCAGGTAGGCAGACCAGGGTGTGAGAGGGGCAGCATAGTAAAGGGATTCCTTGTTGAGGCCCTGGGCCAGGCGGGCGCGGTACCAGCCAACGAAGACCACAATCATCATGGTGTATGAGGCGATGAGACCAGTGGTGGTCAAGTCGACAAACCAGTAGAAGACGGTAACGGAGTTGTTGGAAGCGACGAGGAAGGTGATGCAAGAGATGAGACTGACAACACCCACAGCGTAAATGGGGACACCTGCTTTGTTACATTTCTTGAGGATGGCAGGAGCTTGGTGATCTAGTGTCAAGTTAGCATATGAGTTTCGAATATTTTTGCTCAAGAAACTTACCTCGGGCAAGACCGTAGAGAGTTCGGGAAGCGGAGTACAGGTAGGCATTTCCACAGGACAGACCCGAGGTTAGGATAAGAAAGTTGATCAAGTGAGGCAGACCGCTGATGCCAAGGTTTTCGATGCCAATAACCCAGGGGGATGCAGCGACACCAGACTCGCCGTTTTCAAGAGCAGCGACCAGAGTGGGATCCTCAGAGCTGCAGATGATGCCGACAGCGAACACACCCAACACGTAGAAACCGATGAGACGGTAGAAGATGAGCTTGGCAACACGGGGAATGGTTCGACGGGGGTTCTGGATCTCTCCGGAAGCGAGAGAGATCATGTCGGGACCAGCAATGGTGAAACCAGCATAGAGAACAACCTTCCACCAACCCGCAAAGCGACCGGTGGCTCCAGATCCGTGATATTCACGCATCGCCAGGCCACCTTTCCAGTAGCGAAAACCATAAGCATCATCTCTGGGGTTGCCACCGCACATAGTGATGAGGGTGAGGAAGAGGAGACCGAACAATAAGAGAATTTTGAGAGAAGCCATGATGAATTCAGACTCTCCATACCACCTATTGAGAAACTCGCTGTTAGCATCCTCACTCACAATCGTTGGAGGTTTTGTGGAATGTGACTTACTTGACAGCAACCACGTTAAGCAAAACACAAATAGCCATTGCCATCACGATCCAAACTGCCGGATTCACATTAGGAACCCAGAATTGCATCAGAGTCGCGACAGCACTGTATTCGACACAAACAAGCATGACACCGGCGTAAAAGTATGTCCAGCCGAGAGAGAAACCAAAGGCAGGGTCGACAAAACGGGAAGCGAGCTCAAAGATGGTACCGCGGATAGGAAGATAAGAGCACATCTCGGCAACACACAAGTTGCAGGGCCAGACGAAAAAGACACCCCAGATCAGGTAACCGAGAACGACAGAGAGAGGACCGGCTTTGTTCAGAACACCACCAATACCGACGAAGAGACCAGTACCGATGGAGCCACCAATAGCCATGAGCTGGACGTGACGAGGCGACAGACCACGCTGTGTTTGGCCATATTCAGCCTCGACGCTGTTGCCGTCGAGAAGGATGCCAGGGGCGGTGTCCTCGGTTGTAGGAACATCGCCGCCCTTGTGTTCGGGGTCGGATGGGACACCCATGGCCGCGGTTAGATCGAGGATAGCGTTGCTGGATCTTGATGGCAACCTCAGTTGGAATCCTCTTGAAAAGTTAAAGCCTGGAAAGACTTGAGAGGATCGAGAGATGTGACAGGTTGAAGAAGAAACACAAGCCTGGTCATAACATGGCTATAAGACGAGGGAAGGGAGCCTACTTAAACACGGCTGCAAGTTGGAGGTTGCAACGCAACTTGGACCCTAGGATGCACTGTCAGGGATGTCCGTAATAACCGGGCCGGTCTTCTAGAAGGACAAGCTGACCATGACGCGCCAGCGGAAGCCAGTCATCGGCCATCGAGAAACTGGGGGAGCTGGACATAGTTGCTGGGTGTGGCAAGGTCCCACCGCGGCAACGAGACTCGAGATGGCGTGGTGCGATGATAAGCCATGCGCATGCATGCCAGGTACTTGAACGTTCTCATGGAGCTTAGCTAGCGACGGCCTAGTCCTCCAATTGAAAGGGCGTTTCGCTGGCAGAGGGCACAAGCAGACCCGGGCCGGTCTCCAAGGGCCAGGTAGACATGAGCCTCATGTAAGTACCCTCCAGTGTGGGGGGATGCAAGGCATGACTCGGCTGGTCGGAATGGTGGGCGAGGATATTCGAGGAAATGCTCCATGGGAGAGTCGATGGGATTGCCAAGAACGACGGAGGTGATGTGCAGCGGCCGCGGCTTGGGAGCTAAGGTTTTGCAGTGGGCGCTCCGTTGGCTGGGGCAGGGAGCAATAAGCAAGGTTGCAGGGATCCATAATGTGCGTGTGGGTTCCTGCGACGGATCGATGGCCGCAGTTGGTTGTGTGCGGGTGCGGATGAGGATGAACGCGCCGCCCTAACATGTTTTGGAGATGAAGGCCCTGGAAGCTAAAACCTCTTAACCTTAGACTTTAGGCTTGTCGGGGCAAAAGCCTGTCAGGGAGCGCCTGTAAAGTCAGGTCTGCACTTGCCTATTCCGCCCAGGCTCTGAGCTGCAGACAAACAAAAACTGCTTGTCTGCTCTGAAGCAAATCTTGAATTCATCATTTATCTGTTGCTCTGGCCAAGTGGCACAGCATGAAACACTGTACTCTGCCGATCGTCTCCTCGGTTGGCCTCCTCCGCAGTAAACCGCTTATCGCATGCCAGTATCCCTGGAGGTTACGGTTTGAATTCTATTCGTCTCCTTGAATCCGTGCTCCTAAGGGCTCATGTTGGCCGAAACTGTGGAATGCCAAGACACGCTGAATTTGACGACGAGAGGCAAGAGTAATAGCCTGTAGTCAACCGTATCGATTGCTTGCCGTTATCAGCGATGCTGAAATCCCACAGCCATGGGCTTGGTGGGGATCCTTGAGTCTCCGCTGGCCGCCGGCGGATCCCAGGCCTTGAAAAAGGTTGCTCATATTGGTAGACATATTGATTATCCAGGCATCCTGACTGGATCCCAAAGAGGCACTGAGGATCCTCTCAAATGGGGAACTTGCCTTCATATCGACATGGCGACCCGCAATTCCCATTATTGATAAGAAGCCTTTCCCGACCAGGGACCGATCTAGAGCGACAACCCACTCGCGGTAAGAGAGATCATGTTGCGCCCAACGAACGCCCTTTGAGGCACATTTCCGGAGAAGATTTCTGGTCAATGCCAAGAAACACCAAACAGTGGCGACTAGGATATAGAGCTGATAGCGAGCCGCTCACATGGCCCGGAACCGCGCACCGCAGCCGCATCTTCGTAACCACAAACGCACCATCATGGTGCCAGGCTCGTCCCCTTGGCTTCCATTGCCCCGAGCGGACGGCTGAGTGATGGTGCCGTCATTGTTCACATGGGACACGGGACGGGATGTAATGCTGACTACAGGCTTGTGAGAAGCCTGTGCGGAAAATGGACGCCCAATGACGTTGTTGATGATGCCGTCTGTGGCTTCAGGTTAGGTCAATTGGCGAGGGCCAAACGAGCCCAGTTGAATGCGTGTACGTAAACCACAACGACGGTGCCGCTGCTCCTTTTGCGGGAGCTTACGAACCGCAACTCCAGGCGATGCTTTCCCAGTGGAGGTCGCCGTCGCCTCGACCGATCTCAAGTCTTGGCAAACTCGCTTTCGCCGAGAATTAGACCACGAGGGATCCGCTGCGGGGTGGGATACAACGGACAGCCAAATGGACTGACTACCTGCATCGTATGCGAGTTGAAATCCCAGGAAAAACACAGTAAGTCAAGAGATGAGAAGTGCGGGGAGGCTTACCGCTTTCTTCTCCCATCTCATCTCCAACTTTTTCTGTCAGAGTCAATCTCCTCCATTTCTGGGTAGTTCGCCGATGCGCCGCGCGGTTTTGGGTTCGATTTTTTCACACGTCAACACGGACATTACGGTCTTCAGCAGCATCTACTGTCCCTCCCCTGTGACCTGGTGACAGGGGACAAGGGCGCACTTGTGCAAGGGTTCTTTGCTCCCTGCCAGTTTCTCCTCCTAAACCGCCGCACCGCTTTGTACTAGTAACGCCTTATCGCGCCTCTAGTCTCCCTCTGTATCAATCAACCACTGCCCCTAGTTCCGATACCGCGAAATTGGGGCATACGCAGGAGCAGCCCGGATGCATCCCCCTTCCCGCACCTCACTAACAGGGCGCTGGCAGGTTGCATGCGTTTTCTGGGAGGTTCACCTTTGTGTTCACCTGGATCTTCACCTGGCGAACCACCCCCATCTAGATCTAGCAATCTTTGGAATCGCCCAGATCTCTGGTCCTCTCCGCTTTGCCTTGGACCCCGTCTTCTCCAGAAAACAAGGTCTTTTGCATCCTCGGGAAAAGGTCGAGCTCGCGGGGCCCCAGGAATCCATTGCATTGCAACACACGCCAAAACGTAATAGATACCACCTCCAGCGACACACGTACCATCTGAGGCCACACACTGGAGGCGACATCAGTAGACAAAACTGGGTCTGGCTCGGCCAGGGTAAGCCATGACGGGCGCTCGGTTCAGAGGTCTTGCGCGGAGAAATGCGAGTGGTTCCGTGTTGGTTTGCAGTTTTTCTTCCTGTCAACGTGTAAATTTTGTTGTATCCAGCGCGCAAGTTTTTTTTCTTCTTTTTTTCCTTTTTTTCCTTTTTATTACTATCCCTCATGGTTGGCCACTAACCAATAAATGCTCGGACCGACATTAGCTTGGCTGACATGGGCAAACCATCAGCGAGGTGGGAGTGACATTGATGACTGCCGGGCAGACGGCATTTCCTTGGCCACCAGAGCCCCAAGCCTCCTCTCGCGCAAGTGGAGCGGTTCTTTGCCCGCGCGGATACGCTGCAGTAGCATGGGCTTCTGGAAACACCCGCCAAAAGCAAACAAGGACCCTGTTCGCTTTCTGTGGCTTGCCCTCAGCTAGCGCCCTTACCTAAGCGAGGATGTGTGGGGAATTGCCGATATCGTCACAACCAAGACTTAGCTTCAACCCATTTTTGACGATAGGGACGCTTCGGATGCTGTCATTGCCCACCATAATGCCTCATTTGAATTGCGTATTTCTCTCTTCCCATAAGACCGGCCCGGTCCCGCTTCCCACCCCAGATTCCCACGCGAGTACATGGTGTACCTCTGATGTTTCTTTCGCAAGCGGGCCCATCCCGCTATGCTAAGACACGAAAATGCGTCTTGGCAAACATCGGCCTTGGACAACGGACGGACCAGCTTGATATCGCATCCATAGCGTGTAAGCTCATTGAGAAACGTGCTCTATGGACAATGGAGCAAGCTGCCTGAGCCTTGATGCCTGCTGACCGTTGCCGCTCTGGGTTCACGATAGTCCACTCCTCCCATGCGATGAGACGGCGAGAGTGGGAACGTGGATCGATGGATGCTCTGAAAATCAACTTAATCTCCGCCCAATTCAGTAAACACGTAGGATCATGCATGCATGCATGCATCACTGTAAGCATGATTGGCGAGTCGGTCGTCTCAGTCAGCATTGTTTCTGTATTTACTCATTTGTTTGGTTTTTTTTTCGCTCTCAGTAAAAAAATATGCACGCAATCGACTCCGAACTGGATGCTTCCCTCATACCATCGCATAACTTGTCATGATCAAAAGTCCTCCCTCCATCAATGCCAATCTTGAAATGAAAACGCATCCAATGCCAACGAAACCAAAGCCTCAAACACCCACGGCGCCGCATAAAGACAGACTCCACCCACACCTCTCCCCCCGGAAACCCTTGTTCCTTTTTCACTTCCCATGTTCCGGGATGCCAACCAACGAGACGAGCCAGCACGGGAGCGCATGCATTCGGACCTCTCCAAACCCGCAATTCAAGGATCTCCTGGGCACTGAGAAAACCCAGGCCCTTGGGACCCGGAGTCCCGGTGCCCGATCCCAGAAAAGCATGGCAAGTGGGCAACCTAGAGGTATCTGGTTTTGAGCCATTCCTCATTTCGCAATCCTAGGTTTAACCCGTTCTGTGTCCACCATCGCCGAACCGCACTGGGGTCTCCGATGCTGTCCTCCAGCGCTTCTTCGATGTTGCAGGTTCGGAACTCAACCATCTGCGTTCGGTTCTCCATACCCTCGAGCTCCCCGTGGGCAAACTTGCGCCACCACTCCAGCACTGATACGTGGGAATACATGGTTGGCGGTAGCAGCACGTCGGCGTCAAATACTAGCTTGTCATCGCCTTTGAGCCGTCTCCATGTCTCCAAAACCTCAACCTGCCCCCAGCGACTGGCCATTTTGGTGACGCCGTCCCCATGCGCAACAGGGATTCCAGAGGCATCCCACCATCGCAGCACATCGGCTTGTCCATGCTGAGTTGCCCAAAGCAACGACCGGCCCGGCCGAAGGACGACTTGGTCGTCTTGGGCAGCCGCATCGCGCCACCATTCCAACACTAAAAGGTGTCCATTCCCACTAGCCTGCTCCAGAGACGTTTCGGTATATCGCAATGGCAGCCCCGACCGCCGCCACCACCAATCTAGGACGCGAACATGTCCATTTTTGGATGCGTTGTCGATGGCTTCGGCATCGTAAATGTGCCGATCCCTAAACCACCGGCTCTGCTTCCAATAATCCAGCACGTCGGTTCGAGGATAGTATGCAGAAGCCTTTGTTGGTAGAGTTGTTCCATCGAAGGCCTTGAAGAGATCTGGTCGGTTGGCTTCCATGTACTTGAGGACGTCGATAAGGCCGAATTTGATCACTAGCTTGATGACGAGTGCTGATATATCATGAAAATTTGGTGGGGATTGTGATAGTTTCTTGCAGATAGCTGGCGTATTGCAAGTGAGAACAGTCCACTCCAATTCGTGCTCATAAACCTTGAGTGCGTCCGATGGGTCTTTGGGTTGAAACGTCCAAGGAACCGGCATCTTTAGGTTCGTATATACGCCCAACGCCTTGGCAATCTCCCAATCGCCAGCGTAGTCGAGGATAATGGTCCAAATCTCTGGCGGTAGTTTGGACTGGACTTTGACATCGCCGTCAGCAACCATGGCCATTCCCGTAGCAATCTCAACATCGCGGCCAAGTCCCAAGAGGTCTGCTTGGTTCCTGATAATTCCCAGCACTTCATTGAACCCATTCCAGTTGGGCACTCGTTTCGGGTTTGTTGTACCCTCGTAATGCCACAAGATCGGCGTCACCACTCGAATCCAATTCCATTTCCTGTGAATTTTGCTGAGATGTTTCTTTGTCATGGGATTCGCCCACATGTGTGTGCTCATTCCTGGTACCAACACAATGTTCTTTTGAGTATCCCATCCTCGCAAGACTTCGCCAAGCAAAGTGTCCGTCACACCCGACAACATTTTGGCGATCGTGTCCGCATCGAGCGGCACGCACACCATCAGATCAGCCCATTCCACCAGCTCGTAGGCTTGTTGCCGGTAAAATTCAACGTCGTCGGCTCGATCACCCATGCCCAACGCAAGGCTCCGATTTTGCATGACGATGATGGTCTGGGTCAGGCGAGGCACCACATCGTCGACGATTGCTCGGGCCTCAATCTGCGGGTTCTTCGATAGACGGACGACCAAGGCCTGCGCCCAGGAGGTATCGCGGGGCCCGGTGGCGGCAACGAGGAGTCGGAGTTTGCGATTGCGCTGGGTCATGTCGTGGAGGGACGAGGACGAGGAGAAGGACGGGCTCAGCCGCGGTGAAAACGAGTGAATATTGTGAGCCATGCTGGAAGCTGGTCGGGATCCAACATGGTTTCCACGCAGTAGCTCAGGAGGGCAAGCGGTGTGGTGACTGGAAGGCGGCGGACTGTGACGGGGCATGAAATAACTGGTTCGAGGGGATGTGGGATCACGTGTGATAACTGTAACTGCGACCTGCCACAGCGAATAGACGGCGATGAATCGGTGACGGCGTGGTGTGCGAGTGCAAGTGTTGTGCCAGTGAATCGAGATGAAGGGCGCAGGGGCAGAGCGCTGATGGAAGGCTGCGAGTTTGCGGATAGATGGTGTTTGCGACTGCAAGGAGGGTCAGGGTCAGGAGGAGGCGGCGGCGAATCCTAGTGCACTTTCCCACAAGCACCCGGCGAGCATCCGGTGGCAGCCGGGGGCCTCAGTGCGCAAATATGACGTTGATTGGATTTTGCAGACAGTGAGTCGAGGAAAGCGATCTGGCAGGATGGTCGTAAATTGTCATTCAAGATGATGCAAGGAAAGGATGCGGCTTTCAAATCCCTGCGGTCCCTATCGCACATATACAACCTAATGTTTCATCACAGCGACTCGGGTCCCGCCGACCCCGCGGTCATGGCTGGTACGGCTCGCCTCCAATCACATGACTGGGGACTGAGGCCATCCGGAAACGCTTGGTGATGGATGGTGACGGCGCTCCACTAGCCTTTTGACTCGTGATCGAAAACTTTGCTCTTGAGACTTGTTGAAAAGAGAGAAAAAAAAAAGCATCCATCTTAGTCATCTCTGTATATTGCTTCCTTCTCCCTCCTGCCACCCGTATTTCCCATCGCCAACCCTTGTGGTCAATTCAGATTCATTGCCGACCGGCTTATTTAGACCGTGCATACCCACCGAAACATCCCGCGTCGTTTTCTTCGCCGCCAAAAAATCTTCAGCCCCGCTTCTTTTTTTCTCTTCCCTTCAAGCAAATGTTGGACCAAATGGCGAACGAAATCAAGCTCATCGCGGGCAGCTCTCACCCGGAACTGAGTGCGCTAGTCGCCAGCCGGTACGTCAACCGTCGGAATTCTCTTCGGGTTGTGTAAGCTGCGGTGAGGGTGGCAATTTGCTGATATCTCTCAGACTCGGCATCGATGTCGCGAACACCATGAGCCTCAACTACTCGAACCGGGAGACGAGTGTTTCCATCGGCGAGTCTGTTCGAGATGAGGACGTCTTCATTCTGCAGTCTACTGCTCCCGGAGACGTGAATGATGGTCTGATGGAGCTTCTCATCATGATTCACGCCTGTCGTACAGCCTCGGCCCGACGCATTACCGCTGTTTTACGTATGCTTCAATTCAACTCGAATGATGATGATGACATTTATAGCTAACATTTACTTGCCCAAAAGCCAACTTCCGTAAGTTTATCCCATTCCTTTTACCTCTGGATTTGTAGAACTAATTGATGTCCAGCGTAAGCACCCCACATTCACTACTATACTTCCAGGACTTATAGAACTAACCACCATCCAGTGTAAGAATATTCCATGCTTCCACATTCTCAAAGCCTTTATAATTGACCAAGGAAAAATAGTATGCTCGTCAGGACAAAAAGGGTATTACTCCGCAATGTGGTGGTTGGAGTGCATTGAACTAACAATCGATGCAGACAAATCTCGAGCCCCTATCAGCGCCAAGCTTATAGCGAACATGCTACAAGTTTCCGGCTGCGTATGTTCTTAATTTCAAGTTCTCGAGTTGCTCATTGACTCACAAAATCGTAACAGAACCATGTCATCACTATGGATTTGCACGCCTCCCAGATCCAAGGTTTCTTCAACGTCCCCGTTGACAACCTTTACGCTGAACCTTCTGTCTTGCGCTGGATTCGTGAGAACGTGGATATCGAGAACTGTGTCATTGTCTCCCCAGATGCTGGCGGCGCCAAGCGTGCCACATCCATCGCCGATCGTCTCAACACGGCTTTTGCCCTTATTCACAAGGAGCGACCCCGTCCCAACGTCGTAGGACGCATGGTTCTTGTTGGTGACGTCCAAGACAAGACTGCTATCCTCGTCGATGACATGGCAGACACCTGCGGAACTGTAAGTTTACTTAAACCTCAGATGACCTGCGTGCTTTTCATAACCTGTGCCATTAGCTCGCCAAAGCTGCTGAGACTGTTCGCGAGAACGGTGCCAATGCTGTTTACGCCATTGTTACTCACGGTATTCTCAGTGGCAAGGCCATTGACACTATCAACAACTCCTGCCTGGCTGGCCTGGTCGTGACCAACAGTAAGTCATCTTCGCCTATCACATGTAAATTGAATATACTAACGGGCCACTAGCTGTTCCTCGTAAGCACTAATCCCCAGATGAAGTCAAGCTTATTTGGCTTCATCCCTCCGCTCGTCCTCGCGTTTTACTAAATGTTTATAGTTGGCGACAAGATTCACCGATGCCCCAAGCTCAAGGTTATCGATGTTGCCGGAACTCTGGCTGAGGTACATGATCGACTCACAATGCCAGCTTACAGTCGCTAATGAATTGATAGGCTATCCGACGAACTCACAATGGCGAGTCGGTGTCTTACCTGTTCAACAACGTGCCCGTTTAAATTATGTTCATGGTCACGTATGATGGAAAGAAGAAAAACAAGGCTATGGAGTTGGTGAGTTTATCATAATCTGACACCGAATTTGTATTAATGGTATATCCCCAAGGGCGTCGCAATTAGAACAATGGCTTCGGCTGTAGTATCGGTCGATTATACAAAACCCAAAAACATTGTAGGGTTGTTATATGGATGTAGTTTTAACATTTATTATTTTCCTTTGCCGGTTTTCCTCGCGATGTCCTCCATGCGTTCCTTTTGGTCATAACATCCCCAACACTGATGTCTTGACTTGACGCGGTTGCTTTTGTCTTTACTATCATGACTGGTCGGGGCAACAGACAAAATGTTTGCGTACACACCACTCAAGCACGTGGTGTGTCTCAAACAATCATCTTATTTTGATATTGCTATACAACAAAGGTCATGGTGGATGGGCAAATTCAGACGCTTTACTCCGAGCGCGTGATTCAAGGAGTCGGTTTACTAAACTGGAGGGTTTCCGAATTAGATTGGTAGACAGTTTTATTTACTCATTTGAGGATAGATCATATCACGAAATATTGCAGGGGGCTGTTATCTTATACAATGAAACCCTCATAGGCATGATCACATCTATTTTACGCTCCCACATCTATCCAAAAATTACGTTTCTTCGACGCCGCAGCACGCAAAAATTGCACCCTCGCAGAAAAGTATTAGGAAATGGTAGTACGATAACCAGCTAGAAAAAGATTAGGTTTCACGCGGATGCACCGCCTTGGCTCACTTTCTTATCCTGGCCGACCAAGTTGATGTCGTCAGAGACGCGTGCCTGGTACCGCACCACGCGTTCGCAGTCACGTGTTCTATCTTATCGAAACTCAGGTGCCAGGAACTATGGCTGTAATAGCCAGACGACAATGTTCTAAATGTCGATATAATACATTATAAGATTAAGAGAGAAAATGAAGCCTCGCCAGACCAAGACCAGCTACTCACATGGTAGAACCGCAAACTCAAGCCGAGTGTCAGGATCATTCTGCTTTCGTCGCCGCCCCACGTGAATGCCCGGGCGGTGAGATTCTGCCGCCTCATCCTCAAGGGACACATCACTGCCCACGGCGACCTTTATACACATCGCTGGGAAAGGAAAGTCTTCGGACGGCCGTAAATTGGTTTATTGAGCTATATGGACTCACAGTAAAACTCCATGCTCGCATTTGAGCTGATTCGAGCCCTGGGTTGCCGAAAATGACGACCCAACTACTAGCCACGGAGCTGGCCAACCTCATTCAGGAGAGCAAGAGGAAACACAATGATCTCCGACAAGTGAGCCACCCCACCTAGCTAACAGCGGCCGATTCGTCCCAAAAAAAAGATGGCAAGTCTCATTATGTGTTCAGGCCGCAGAAAAATCCCTTGAAGAGCTTAAGAATTTGAGAAACCCCTCCGAGCAGACAGCTCCCGATGGTCCGCAACCCGTCCCGCTCCGTCTAGTACCATGCCTAATGATCAATAGAGCTCGCCCAGAAAGTCAACTTTGTCAACCCGTTCATCATCGCGTGTGGTACGAAAAATGCAAAGTTCACCGCCATCGCGATAGTCTGCCTCCAGCGGCTCATTGTTGCCCGGGCGCTTCCGCGTACTAAACTGCACCAGGTGTTGGAGGCCTTGATGCAGGCCACGTCAGCTGGCCTGGACGTGCAACTCAAGATTCTTCAAGCTCTTCCGTCCCTATTACAAAACTATGCTTCGGACCTCCACGGAAACTTGCTTGTAACCGCATTGAACATTTGTTTCATCTTGCAGAGCAGCAAAAATGCCATCGTCAGTCATACTTCGGCAGCGACCTTGCAACAGCTTGTCGTGTCTGTTTTTGACAAAGTTGTCGCAGAGGATAGTCAGTGGCCTTTTCAATGAATTATTTGATTAAAAAAAATCTCACAATTTTCTAGAGAAAGCTGAGGATGCAGGCGAATCTTCGGTTCCGGATGGACAGCCTCGGCCTGCCGCACTAGATGCTTATAGAGTATGTCCATTCTCCTTATTCTGAACGCCTGTTAATCATTTTAGATATTTAACGATCTCTGTCTTATGACTGAAAGCCAGCGTCCCGAATTCCTACGCTTTTCCGGGCTTCCGCAGACGTTTGGCCTGGAACTAATTGAATCCGTCATTACCAACCATGCCAGCGTCTTCACCAATCACCCAGAACAGGCTCAGATTCTCCGAGTCAGGGTAATGCCACTTATCACAAGTGCTCTCAAAGGAAAGCCCAACTTTGCCACAACGGTGAGACTCGTTCGCATTTTATACACAATGTTGCGGCGACACGTTGGCATCCTGCCCTCTGAATGTGGAGAGTCGCTCTCGATCCTAACTCAGCTCCTCGATCAAGATGACTTTCTTTGGAAACGAGCTCTGTGCATGGAGGTTTTCCGGGGTTTGTTCGCAGACCATGCACTTCTCCGACGCATCTTTGCGATCTACGATGCTCGAGAAGGAGAAAGGGATGTTCTCAAACCGTTAATTTCCACGTTTGTGCGTCTCAGCACGGAGAGGCCGGCTGTCATCGGGCTGAGCCACCAGTCAACGATGCCCACCGCCAATGTTCATTCCAGTTCTTCTTCGTCCGACCAGGCTATCCTCGAAGCTAGTGGTATGACAGGGATCATTGGTGGTTCCATGACATCAGAGATGACAACCACAGGCATCAGCACCCAATGGAGTTCTGTTCGTGTTCCGTGCATCGACCAGCTTGACAAGACAGAAGCACCTCCAATACCAGATTCTTATGTCTACGGTCTCGTACTAAACTGCATCTCTTCCATCTCAGATGGCCTCGCCAAATTCATCCTGCCACTTACAGTACCCAGCGAGGCGAGAGGGAAACGCAAGACGTCAAAGGAGACCGGCCGTGATTCGCCTGCACCTTCTCGCGCTGACTCAGATATTCAATTATCCAGGGTCAAGCTTGAGAGGTCGGCCTCTTTTAAGAGAAATCCGGTTCCGGTCAACCCGCTCACTCTGAAAGAGCATCCCCTCTACCCTGAGGTTAAAATATGCGCCACCATTATTGAGCAGTGCTGGCCTGCGATTCTCGCAACATGCTCGACATTTCTTTACGCCGCCCTGGATTCAGAGTACTATCATGGTTTGGTTCGAGCCTTCCAGCGATTTGCTCATGTTGCAGGCCTACTTCAGCTTTCGACCCCCAGAGATGCCTTCCTCACGACCCTGGGCAAAGCAGCTGTCCCGCCAAATGTCATAACTGCTTGCCTCAATGCTGGACAATCTCGACCCCAAACACCCAGCACACCCACCGAGACGGGCCAGAGCCTATTTAGCAACGCCCGTGGTCTTTTGAGTGTTGATAGCCTGACGCCCACGACACCCTCGGCAGAGAAACAACGACAAGCTTCCTTTGATGCCACGTTGATTTCATTGAATACTAGAAACCTTCTTTGCCTACGAGCCCTTCTCAACTTAGGGATCGCCTTGGGCCCGACCCTAGGCCCAGCCTGGAGCATTATTCTAGAAACTTTGCAGCAAGCAGACTTTGTTCTGTTTGTATCCGGCAAAGCCCCTGGCAAAACATCATCAATTTCCCGAGGCGCTGAACAGGGTGGCGAAAATGACTCTGGCACACTGATGGCAAATTTCGGCACTGAAGTTCGCGCTGTGGAAACAGCCGCGTCCAGGTTGATTGAAAGCACGGTTGACTTTCCAAATGAATCATTTTTGAAGGTTGTAACCGCCATCTGCAGCCTTCTCGGCGCACCAGCCGAAAACCCGGAGGCGACCTCTGAGCCATCTCAATCTGGCAATAGCGCGCAGCAGCAGGCTCCGTCTAAACCACCAAGGAAAATTGCTGGACAGTCGAACTCTGCGTCTACCCAAGAAGACCAGTTTGCATTGGCTAAACTTGGCGAGATTGCATCCATCAATATCGAAAGATTGTTAGAGTACAGCCCAGCAGAGTCTGGTTGGTCGATATTGATTGGTGAACTTACCCGAACTCTCACCTCCTCTACTACGAATGCGTCGGTGCGAACCAGAGCAGCAGACATCCTCGTGAGGTTGGCCCTGGAATCTGCTACCGTGACGGCTTCACTTCCTGACGAATCTCGTGGGGATATCCAGCTCCGGTTGTTCGAAGCATTGAGGGCGGCTCTCACTCCACTATTTGAGGGCGATCGCGAGGTATCCGTTGCAAGTCAGTCAACGGATATTGATATTCATAAAATCATACTTGAAGGCCTCAAAAGTATTCTCGAAGGCTGTGGTGAAAGTCTCATCAGCGGATGGGACATCGCTTTTGAGATCATCGGCACCATCTTCATCACCAAGAAATTTGATCCAGCTGGACGTCGTGGCTCAGTGGTCAACCCAATTCTGCTTGATACCCGATCAGCAAAGCTCATCCGGTCATCATTCAACTCGCTTCAGCTTATTTGCTCGGACTTTTTAGCATCTTTGCCCAACTCGTGTTTTCTCATATTGGTGGATACCTTGTATAAATTCTGTTCTCAAGATGATGACCTGAACATTGCATTGACGGTAAGTAGGCAACCCAGGCGTTGCATATCAGTCACTTACTATGGTTGCAGACAGTTACATTTTTCTGGGTGCTCTCCGACTTTTTATCCGCGAAACATGAATCCCTCGATATCACCGCCGAGATGATGCAGGGGACTGAACTATCCGATCTCGAAAAGATGGCTGCTGATCAAAGCTCAAAAGGGTCAGACGCAGCATTGTGGATGCTGCTCTTGCTCAGACTTACAAACGTCACGACGGACGATAGACTTGAATTGCGTAATAGCGCGATCCAAACGCTGCTCCGAATTTTCGATGCTTATGGCGACCGACTTAATCCTGAAGCGTGGTCGGTTTGTATCAAGTCCGTTGTCTTCAAACTATTATCTTCCATCGAGGAAGAGCTCAAGGCGACTGAGTCGGGCGGTGTGGACGAAAGTGCTCGGTCAGAGTGGAATGAGACCGCTGTGGTTGTTTTGAATGGCATATCCAGCCTTCTCTCCAACTACATTGACATTCTTACTCTTCATGTCTTATTCAATGACCTCTGGAAGGAGCTTCTCGATCATTTCACTACTTTGCTCGACTTCAAAGTTCTTGATATCAATACCGCCACTTTTAAGGCCTTGGGTCACATCCTATCTCAGCAAAGCGATGATGGAAAGCCAACATTCAATAAAACAACCATCGACATTTCCTGGGACCTTTGGTCAAGGGGTATTCCTATTTCAAAACCAGCCAAGGGCAAAACGACCGATAACCAAGGCTGCCTTATTGCCTATGTCGGAGCACTTACGGAGATTTACAGACTTATTGAAGAAGACCTGAGCGTTGAAAGGGTCCAGCGAATGCTGACTCTGCTCAGGGAAACCCTTGAGGAAGCCACCATCGGAGGCTATGTGCCCGATGTAGAGTACGTTACTCCTTTGCAGGCTCATATCCTTGAAGCTATTCAAATGATTCGCACCAATATCGACGGTGTCCCTTCTGCCATGGTCACCCAGGTTGCCGAGTTCGTTATGCTAGCTTTCAACCAAGAAGTGTTGTCAAAGCAAGGCTCGAAGCGAACGTACATTGCTCTCTCCAAAGCAAGCATGAAGACATTGGAAGCCCTCATCCTAAATCACACCTCGGACGTTGACATTTACCAAAGCGGCGCTTTTGCAGAAGCCTTGGCCGCTCTTTGCAGGCCCATCAGCCTGAAATACCAATTTCCGATCATCACCAAGGCTATTCAACCCTGGAGGCTAGCCACATCGACGGCCCTCGTCATTTTGGAAGCAACGCTCTCTCACCTCATCGGTTTGGATATTCCACATGACGTCACACAAAGCATATGGGCAACTATTGTTACCATTGCCAATGGCATTCTCAGTGCTGATACTGAACATGCTGCAGATGCGATTGATTTCGCAGACGACGAAAGCTTCGATATCTCATCATTCCACAAGCTAAGGGAGCTCATCATTCCGGCTCTCGGTACCAAGGAGGTGTCTGACAAGAGCCGCAAAGCATATGCGCAGAGCCTGTTCAAGACATCCATCATCCATGCTCCTTCGCCAACGGAGGAGTCAATAATCAACGGCACCCATGAATCAGGGCTCTCTGCCCTGTACTCTCCACGAGCGGGTCGTACGGTGTCAGTCCCCCCAACAAGGCGATCTCGGATGTCTTACGTCGCATGCGAAGAGCTATTTTCATTGATTGCCTCGACCAAGGAGCCCACCATTGTCGTTCACCCACCCACACCCATGTCCCCATCAGCGAGGGCGAATCGCTTCTCCGAGTCCCCCGTGCTGCTACAAGTCCGTATCGCTTCCACTGTCGCGCCGTTTCTCATTCTGCGGTGTGCACTGTCGCTGCGAGCATACATTGCGGATCAACCATTACGAGGAAAGATGCCACAGCCATTGAGCCAACGGAAGGAACTTGTGTGGATTCTACGAAAGCTGGTGGACTTGAAGAGCGAAAGCGGTGCCATTCCAGAGCTGACAGGAGTTGAGAGTGAGGGGCGAAAGCATTTGTTGAGGCTGTATCCTCTGA
This sequence comes from Calonectria crousiana, assembly GCA_013406985.1. Classification (NCBI taxonomy): domain Eukaryota; kingdom Fungi; phylum Ascomycota; class Sordariomycetes; order Hypocreales; family Nectriaceae; genus Calonectria; species Calonectria crousiana. The sequence goes on along the minus strand of VTGD01000145.1, from coordinate 3,827 downwards.
TTGTTCGCGCATCAGGAGTGGTCGGCGATGAAAAAGTCTCCTCGTTGCTGAGAGAGGCTTTGGAGGTTGTGGGTGGTGAACTTGGACTTTGATAGCTAGCGTTTACTGGGATATTGTTTATAGCAATAGAAGGTATTTACTAATTGCTGTCTCATTGGCTCATGTGGCATAACACTCAGAATTTCTCAAGGCTGCGCGATGAATGTCTCAATTCATAATGTGTCTCACCTTTTTTTTTCAAGCGTAGTAGTCTAATATAACATACGTTACTCAGGACCAACGTCAACGATATCAATACAATCATTGGTGCCAACAGAAACCCAAGTTTTTAGCATCGACTTGTATACATATATATATGTGCATGTATGCCGGCTGCACAGAAAATGACGATAAGATTGGTCCAGGGTAGTACCCCCCCATTCATGGAGGGGTACTAGTCCCCACATACTGGATCAACGCGGGGCACGAAATTCGAAGACTGCCAGAAATTTTGTCACTGGATGTTGGTATTCCACTCAGTCGCACATCATGGGAAAATCGTCCAAGGACAAGCGCGACGCCTACTACCGGCTTGCCAAGGAGCAGGGCTGGCGTGCCCGCAGCGCCTTCAAACTGCTCCAGCTTGACGAAGGTTTGTCTTTTTGTGCCCCCCTCCCCCCCGGCGGTGCACGCGCAGGCCACTGATTGAACGACTTTTTTTTCTTTCTTTCTAGAGTTTGACCTCTTTGCCAATGTCACACGAGTGGTCGATCTGTGCGCAGCGCCAGGAAGCTGGTCTCAGGTTCTCTCGCGAGTGCTCATCAAGGGGGAAAAGTTTGGGCGGACGGCATGGCAGGACAAGGAGGCCAAGTTCCGGCAGCAGATGCTGGGGATTCTGCCCGACGAGGGCGTGAGCAAGGAGCAGGAGGCGGCCGAGGTGGGAGAGCAGGTCGGCGAGCAGCAGCAGGAGGAAAGCAAGCCCCGGGAGGACGTCAAGATTGTGTCGATTGATCTGCAGCCCATCTCGCCGCTGGCGGGCATCACGACTCTGCGCGCAGACATTACTCACCCCGCGACGGTGCCCCTCCTGCTATCTGCCCTTGACCCCGAGTATGATGCCAAGATGGCCGGAACCCAGGCTTCGCACCCCGTTGACCTTGTCCTGAGCGACGGTGCTCCGGATGTCACTGGCCTGCACGACCTCGACATCTACGTCCAGTCCCAGCTGCTCTTTGCCGCACTCAACCTTGCCCTGTGCGTGCTCAAGCCCGGCGGCAAATTCGTGGCAAAGATTTTCCGCGGGAAGAATGTTGATGTGCTCTACGCCCAGCTCAAGATATTCTTCGAAAAAGTCATCGTGGCCAAGCCGCGCAGCAGCCGCGCCAGCAGCGTCGAGGCCTTCATTGTGTGCATCAACTTCCAGCCCCCGGCCGGCTTCCGCGCTAGTTTGGAGGAGCCGCTTGGCGTTGGAAACCGGCTGGACGAGATGCTCAAGGAGCGCAAGGCGAACAAGGCCGACGCGGAAATGCAGGATTCCAGCGCGATGACGGAGGAGGGTGTTGTGGAGATGGAGGTCTACGACGAGACGCCAGAGGACAAGGAGAGGAGCACTCGATGGATCGCGCCATTCATTGCATGTGGAGATCTATCTTCGTTTGATTCCGATGCTTCATACCAGCTCCCTGAGGACTATGTCTCTCTAGATCCCGTTCAGCCGCCCACCGCCCCTCCGTACAAGCGCGCTATCCAGATGCGGGCTGCCATGTCTGGCCCGCAGCGATAAGATTTCACAACCAAAAATAAACACCAACAAGATACCCAAAACAAAAGAGATGTTGCCGGGGGGTTGAGATGACCCAAAGCGGCCAATGCACACAAAACACGCAGTTATCAGTGATGCTTCGGTGTGGGCTTCTCAGCTGGCCCGGGCAGCTCGAGTACCACTAAGCCGGCTGAGGGTCCCTTATCAAAGTCGAGGGCGCCAAGTTCCCGCCGGTACATCCTAGCGGCAGGGCCATCGTGTGTCATGAGTATGAGTCCGCGCAGGTCTTTCCACTCGTCGACAATTTCCTTGAGGCAGCGCATTAACCACGACGCCAGCCCACGGCACTGGAATTCGTCGACAACAAAGACGTCGGTGAGATAGGCAAACGTGACATAATCTGTGACGAGGCGGGCAAAGCCGACCATTTTGAATTTTGATCCGTCCTTTGGTGCGATGAGTCCTTGTGCTATGAATTGTGTCAACTAAAGCTGAAGGCAAAAAAGAAACCAACGAGGGGAGTGGATTGGGGCATACTCTTCATCTCTTCGGCTGTCTGAGGGACCCAGTATATCGCCAGAGTCATGCAGTGGTTGAGGAGCTTGTGCAGTTGTGACGGCTCAAGGGAATTGCTCCACCATTGGTCGTCTAGGGACTTGTTGAAGACGTTTGGGTCGAGATAGGATTTGTCGTTTGTGAGGAAGAAGTTGTCGCGGTACCAGAAACGGGGCTCGCCCTCGGGCTGCATGACGATGTCTCGAGAACCCATCTTAGAGGCGGGGTTAGACAACGACGACGGCGACGGCGAACGAACGAACGAACGAAGCGGCAAGATTACGAGGGCGATGAGAGTGGTTGGTCGCGATAGGATGTGGCAGGGTAGGATTCTAGGTCGTGATATTGAAAACCTTGTGTTTTGGCTGTGTCTCTTGATGGATATCAATTGGGTTGCATCCACCCAGTTTCTCGTGTGTGTCGTATTATGTTAATAGGTGAAGATTGCAGGTTTGGGTGTGATTTGGGTGGCGAGGAAGGCTTTTGGATCCCTTCCAAGGCAATCAATGATGGTTTGGGACGCCGGCGTCGTCGCGCCCGTTCCGGCTAGCGGCGGCTCCCAATGACGATGAGGGGGGAGCCCGGCCTTGTGATCTATGCTTGGGAGCACTAACAGGCTGGGTCAGAGGTAAACGGTTGGCTGGCTGGGGGGGCGAAGACGGGCGGGTCATGTGAAGGGGGATCTCGCAAGGTTTAGTTTGCGGGGGAAGGAGCAGCAGTGCAAGTCAAGAGGTTAAGGCGGGATAAGAATGATGGATCGTGATCAATTGGGGCTGGGAGAGAGGGAGGCGAGAGCGAGGGTCCGTGTCAGTTGATGAAGAGTGCGGGGAAAGAAAGAAGTGCTTTGGCGTTTTGCATTTGTGAGAATACGCCGGGTCTTGTATTTATTGTTCTACTATAACCCATTGAAAGAAAAACAACAACAACAACAACAACAACATGATGATAGAGGGGGGCGATGAAGTGCTGCTGCTACACAACGGGCTCCCTGGTCTTCCCCCCTCGAGAGCACGACCATGACGAGCATGGCGTGCATGACATGACATGGGCTTGTCCTCGCCTATCACGATGCCGGCAGCGAACAGCAGCGTTCCACCCTGGAAGCGGACGCGCGCAGGTGCAACGCTGCTTTGAACTAGGCAGGAGGCTTGAAAAAAGGCGGCGGACAGCGGGGCGGAGTGGAAGATAAGGGAAAAAAAGTTGGCTTGACGAGGGGAAGGGGAGGGACTTTTCGGGTCGTAGGGCGCAATTGGCGTTTGGACCACGGCGGAACCATGACGGCCGGGCGACGGTAGGGCGGCCGTCTCACCGATCTCGTGAGCCGGGCGGCAAGAGGGGAAAGGCACGGGTAGACACGGTCAGGATCGCCTCTCCATTTAGCATTAGGTAGGGAGGTGAGGTGAGGGGGGGGGGCGCTTCGACCTCTTCTTTTTACGTACGAGTTTGCTGGCGCGCGTTGGCGATGTGATGCAATAGGAATGCATCGACGAGCGGCGCAGGTTGCGCGAAAGGGGGGGGGGGAGGGGGGGCA